>VXCM01004472.1:20000-25911 GCA_014773175.1 Lucifuga dentata | reverse complement strand
TATCATGATCACGGGTCCTGGACACAAACTCATCATGGGCCCCTACCTACACACGCAAATAACACATGTGCACTGTGTGTGTTCTCCCCAAGCACACAGAGTTTAGTCACACAACAGCACAGAGCAATCCACAGCCACACAGCACGTATTACTTTGAAATTATATTCATTATTTTGACATTTAAACAAGAGTCCCCTCTTTCAAAGAAAATCGTTTCTATTTTGTCACTGGATATATTTCCCCACAGCGCAGGTTCTGTGACAGTCTCACACCAGGAGGAGTCGTCTTCACTCCCCTCTGACCTACTCCACTCTGCTCAGGTTCATTTTAGGCAGCCAGCGCTCCATCTTTTTCCTCCACAGGTGATGTGAGCGGGCTGCTAACATTAGTGCTAGCATTATCTACCATAGCATCAGTCAGAGTGCAGTCTTCCTGTGAACTTGGGCTAACGTTAGCAGTGCAGGCATTAGCATNATAGCATCAGTCAGAGTGCAGTCTTCCTGTGAACTTGGGCTAACGTTAGCAGTGCAGGCATTAGCATCCAGGTTATCCTCAGACAGCAGTGCTGCTAACAGTAACATCATCACCTTCCACCTGTTTTTTGGTGAAAAATGTTGAAATAGAGGGTATTTGTTGGGCATTTGTTGTAGCAAAGCAGCATCTTTAACTTCTTTTCTGAATTTATGGTTTACCGACTCACTAGGCATGCGTTTCTCCATGTTGACAGCGAAACTAACATTTGACCTTTAGCCTATGTCAGTATGTCATTATGTGATGTAGCCTAATTGGCTAATTTATAAAACATTCAAACAATTTCATCTTCATACTACATTTTCAAACATGCCCACTTTGCCCATGCAGTAATCCATGTATAGCAACAGGTGAAAATAGTTTTGACGCGACAGTTTCGTATTTGCGCTGCTTATTTGCTTCCTGGTGTAAAAAGGCCTTAATCCTGCTGCAAATCATACAGCCAGTGATGCCATTTCTCTGTTGACCAGCAAAAACTGCACTCTGACCTGAACAAATGCACCTCGTGTTTCAGCTCTGTGATTCCCAAACTTAAGAACGCCGCGGCTCAATCTGAAATCTGAAAATGTTCTGCAGCCCACCCAAACTTTTTACCACAGCTTTGATTCATTTTGATTTTCTGATGATTCATTTGTTGAGGTTGATTCTTCATTAACAGCTTTCCTTTTTCCATGTTAGCCACTGCTCCATTTTAACTTTTTCCTTGACAAAGATGAGGTATTCCGATAATTACGATTCTCTGCCAATGAGAAGATATAAGATATATTCCAGCACAGGCGTCACTAGGGGGTTGCAGACCGCACCGGGTGACACTATCAGAGAGGGTACACCAAAATGACTGTCTATAAAATCTTTGTGCAGTGTTGCAGCAGAAATTTGTTATTTTTTTAATAAAAACATCCCTGTAGTTCGTTATAACAATGAGTATTTATATTTATTTATATTGTGGTAATTAGTATGTATTTTACAAAGTTCATTTCCTTCAGTTTATTAACGTGTTGTCATTGCTATGCTCTCTTTTAAATGAAAATACTTAATCATAAATATTTTATGGTAATTTCAAATTTAATTACAAAATTAAAAACTTTTCATCTCTTTATTGTAAATGACCTCTCACAACCCACCTGCAGTTCCTTCACGGCCCACCAGGGGGCCGTGGCCCACACTTTGGGAATCACTGCTTTAAGGGTTTTCTTCAAGGTGTTCGGATATGCTCACATCACCGCTCACGACTTCATTGCGATAACCTTACTTCCTCTTTCTGCTCACTCACTTCCTGAAACAACATCATGGGAAATGTTTTCCTTTTCATTCTGGAAAACTGAAATTTCACTCCATTCTCCAAAGTACGAAATTCTAACGTTCAACTTTTAGCTGTCTTCTTCAAAAGTAATACACCTCATTTCTTACACTAATCCATCTCTCACTGTTTCATTCAGTATCCAGCTCCAAACTCTCCACATCAGAACGGTGAAATCTATTTTTATATGCGTTGATAGGGAGGTGTGGCCTAAATCACCGTGACAGTGAAACAGTGAAAAAAGGGAAAACACGGTTTGATAATGAAGCCATGCATGATTAAGGTGCTTCCTGTGTAACTCTACTCACAAAGTGGAGCTGGTGTTAAGTTACATGCTGACATGCACAACTCTGACCAGGTTGACCTCCGACGCAGTCCTGTCACCATGGAGACGGATGGCAAACTTGACCTCCCACAGCGACTTTGCCTTTCATCCTTTCTTACAGTTCGGCCGATGCCTCTTCTTTCTCTTCCTATTTTTTGCAAGAGAAAACTGGAAAAATAAACCTGGGAGGTAAAAGGAAAAAGGTATGGGGGCGTGGGCGATGCTGAGAAAGCTCTGCTGACATCCAGACAACATTTTTATGGAATGGAGCAAAGAGGAGGAAGAGGAGGAGGAGGAAAAAATGAAGAAGAAGACAGAGAAAGAGGAGGGGGAGTACACTGTAAGGTCATACGCTACGTTTTCGGGTGAAACAAAGTTCACATTAACATACGGAGCTGTGTGTGTGTGTGTAGGTGTCTCGTCTCCACTGGGGCGGGTGACACCAAATTTGTAACCAAGCGAATCCAACAGATGGAGCTCCTATTGAGGCAGCACGCATGTGCACGTGCACACACACACACACACACACACACACACAGGACTCATTTGGGGAATAAAGCACTAGCGCAGACACTGGCACCCTCCTGGGGTTACTGTGTTAGAAAGACATATGCACACAGAGACACACACACACACACGCACACAATTCAAGCAATCCCAACATGGCTTGAATGTGTATGCACATACTTATGCATACGGTTCACACACACACACACACACACACACACACACACACACACACACACACACAGATATTGTTGACTACCTGATAACTAGTTAGAGAGCTATGGAGGGTGTGTGTGTGCGTGTGTGTGTGAACAGAAATTGAACCCTTGAACTGTGTTTAACCTCCCTCTCTCTGTTGTGCTGTCCATCCTTCATCTTGCCTTTGTTGTTGCTTTCCTCCTTCCTCTCTCTCTCTCTCTTCCTGTTTCTGACAACTTCATTTGTTTTCATCTATCTCTTTTACTTCCTCTCTCTCTCTCTCTCTGTGGGGCATAAACTTGTTTCAGGTGGTGTGATGTGATGACAGTGTTTAGCTGGCACACTGCAGTGTGTGTATGCAGGTTATGGCAGATTAGAAGTCAACACACACACACACACACACACACACACACACACACACACACACACACACACACACATACACAGATTGCCTTTACGAGTCACTTGGGAACAAAGCAAATATTAAACTGCAAATTGAACTATTAATGGAAAGCTGTAGAAGAATAACATTTAATTATTCTTAACTTACTGATTTATTGATCATTTGTATTCTCTTTATAGAACAAAAACATATATAAATACATATAAAACAGTACACATTCTCTATCTGTAATGAAGTAAATTAATTCCAATAAAAATATCACACATATTTCATAACCACTGTGAACAAACAGAATAAATTATTCAAAAAAAAAAAAAAAAAAAAAAAAAGTCGTTTTGGTAAAACTAAACTTACATTAAAAGCTTCAAAAGTCATTATATACAATAAAAAAAAAGAAAACCAAAAATTAAACTTTTTATGCGATAAATTTTTATGAAAATAAAAGGTAGTAAAGTCATGTTTTATAAATTTTAATATGTTCTAAAATCCACAACATGAAAGAAAATAATGAATATATTACAACTAATTATTATTATTATTATTATTATTATTAGTTGTTGTTGTAATAACACTGCCTTTGGTGGTTTATCATTCAAAAAAAAAAANTTATTATTATTAGTTGTTGTTGTAATAACACTGCCTTTGGTGGTTTATCATTCAAAAAAAAAAATACAGACAAAATTATCATAATAATGTGATCAATAAATCCAGAACTATCAGATATGATTTACATCTTTAAACATGAAATAAGATATTTTTCTGATCATTTTCTGCAGAACATTATTTTGGTCTTATTCAGTCAATTATAATTCATTTCAAGTGCAACTCACATTAAAACACACAGATCGTCTCTGAATTTTCCTTCTAAAGTCATAATATAATACTCATCATGTCTTTAAATATTTATTTAAATATTTTTATTTTCTAAGATTATATTTCTCTTCATGTTAATATAAAGACCCCTTCATTATATAATAATAATAATAATAATAATAATAATAATAATAATACTTATAATTATTACAATATATAATAATNAATAATAATAATAATAATAATAATAATAATAATAATAATACTTATAATTATTACAATATATAATAATATAAATATAATAATTATAAGAATAATTATTATAAATGTATAATATTATATAATACTAGTAACAGTATTATTCTAATAGTAATAGCATTAAAATACTAGCAATAGGTTTAGTAATAGTATTATTCTTGTACATTAATATATATATAAATATATATATATATCTATATATATGCTATTTTTTGCAATATTTTATTATCATTATTACATTAATGATGACTTAAGAGTACTATGAAATATTTTATAATTTAATTTCATAATATACATAGAACATATAATAATTTAATTTCATTTACAATAAAAAAAATTGCATGTGTTATTTGACAGCATGGAATATTGCCTTTCTTCTTAAGAATATTCATTTTATATATTTATGTTTAAAAAAAATGTATTTTAAATACAAAGTATAATGAGTGATCCAGTTTTACACGAGTGCAAGTATTAAGTATCAACCTAAATGTAACAATTACATGTCATATATTACACAAGTCCAAAAAAATTATCATATAATTACCATGAAGTTGTTAATTTAGATTTATTGTTTTATCATTTGGTAGATTTTTTTTTTTTAATTATTATTATTTCTACTGTCTTCCTTTTTTCTGCTGTTTGACTTCAGTCTAGAATTGACAACATCATGAAATCAGTTTTATTAACACGATGAAATCATTGAAATCATCTGTTGTTTTTGGTGTCTGTCTAATGAAACCTCCTGCCGCAGTGCAGCACCACACACACACACACACACACACACACACACACACACACGGTGAACACGCTGTGAACTCCTGAACTGAACTTGAACCGGCAAGTCATCACAGGGTTAGGACGGGTCATCATTTGCCCACACACACACACACACACACATACATACATCTGTCCTTAACATTCCATAACAGGTTTATTTTTCATTTTGTCCAGCTGTGCCAATTATTTTGTCTGACCAATGTTAGAAAATGTCGCTACGTTTTTGTCTCTATGTTATTGTCTATTTCATATTGTCTCTTTCATAAAATTGTTTTTTTTTCATGAGTTGCACTGTGTTTTCTCTGTAATGTTTCTGCTGTTTCTCCTTATGGAACCTTTGGTTTATATTATGTTATATATGTATGTATGTATGTACGTATGTATTTATATGTATGTACATATTATATGTTATATTATATTATGTATTTGTTGGATCTTGTATTACTTTGTGTATTACGAGTTAATGCTTATATATACAGTGCCCTCCACTAATATTGGCACCCTTAGCAAATTAAAGCAAAACAGGCTGTAAAAAAATGTCTTTCATTCAAAATATTAATACAAATTTAAACTTTAATTAAAGCAAAATAACTGAAAGGAAAAATAAATTCTTATCACAATATTTTTATTACAGTATTTTTCTCTATGGTCCTGGAGGAGGACATGAGGATGATGATGATGATGATGATGATGATGATGGTTTGAGTGGCCAAAGAATCTCCAAGCATTACAGCTGCAGACGTTAGATTGGGGTCAAAGTCTCAAAACTACTATCAGACCCACCGAGAAAAATATGTTT
>VXCM01004472.1:0-15000 GCA_014773175.1 Lucifuga dentata | reverse complement strand
TTTTTATCAGTTATGATCCAGCATCCTAATTTCAAAATCTGGCTCTATATTGATGAAAAAAATAAAATAAAATAAGACATAAAACAATAAATAAATAAATAAGAGAGAAGAAATCAAAAATCAAAGGATGGTGGGCCGTACTGTATTATCACTGAATGAGAAAGTGTAAATGTGGATTACAGTATTATGGGCTGTTTAGTGGTCAGTGAACACACCAGCAGCATGATGTTGTGACCCAAAACATGAAAGCATGTTAAAATTACATTTTAAGGTGCTACTATCAGCTGTCAACACACATGTAGAGAGTAGGGTGCTGATACCATGGCAACAATAATTATACTGCACATAAACCAAACCTGTAGTGAGTATTGTCGGTGCACAGCAGCACGGGAAGAAAGGAATGTTCACGTAGAGCCACGGAGAAACATAACGAGGGATCATTAAGAAATAAAAGGAGTGAGAAAATGGAGAGAAGAAGGAGGAGTAGGTAAACTCAGGGCCCCATTCCCCTGTCAATCACACACACACACACACACACACACACACACACACACACACACACACACACCAACTCAGCTTCATGGTTAGGTTAACAGCACTCCACCCAATTCCAAAGCTGTGAGTCATAAACACACAACCTGGTGCACCTTAGATAACAAGGCTTTCAACCAATGCACTCAGCTGTGACCTGGAAAACTACTGCACAGCGTGAAAATATGAAACTATGAACACATAAACTCCATGAAAACATGAAACCCATCAAAACATGAAGACCATAAAAACATGAAGCTCATGAAACCATGAAGCTCATGAATACATGAAGGTCATGAAACCAGCTGGATCACACACGTAAAGTCTGAGGAATTGTTGAAAAAATAATCAGTCACAAAATAAACAGTCAGTAATTATGTGTGTGTGGTTGTGTAGTAACACACACACACACACACGTCATTAGTCAGTCCCTGCTTCAGCCTCTGATGGCCTGTCAGGAGGAAACAGGCTGTCTGCTTTGTGCTGTAATTCCTCTGAGTGGACTGTGGGGGGCAGTGCAGCGTGACAGACTGTGAAGCCAGCTCTCTCTCTCTCTCTCTCTCTCTCTCTCTCTCTCTCTCTCTCTCTCTCTATCTCTATCTTTCTCTCTGGTGTGTGTGTTGTGTGTGTGTGTGTTGGAACTAGTCATAACTCTTCTGTTACCACTGGTGGGATTTTTGGAGGAATTGATCTGTCTCAAATGTGAGAGAGAACAGATTGAGAGGCAATTTATGACACACACACACACACACACACACACACACACACACACACACACAGCCTCTAGGGGCAGTGTGGTCCAGCGTTTTAGACTTGTAAGCTGGTAAGATGTAAGGTACATATAAGAAAGCAGCATATTTCTACTGAATAAATGTATTTTTAACTTGTCAGATTATTTTTTTTCTTGTGAAACCATGAATACATTTCAATCTTTAGACATCTGTTATCACATAAAACCACTTTTAAGCCTTTAGTTGAAGCAGCTGATCAGGTCAGGCTTCGTTTTAACGGCTTTATAAGCCACATTAACTGGTCAACATTAACTGGTCACTGAGTCAGCAGACACACACACACACACACTTTTATCACTCCACTAATGATTACAGCCTGCTCCATGCCAGCCATGCCCTCATCATCACAGAGGAACATTGCCCAAACGTCTATTAGTTACTGAATACACAAGAAGGATGTGATGCTAGCATTACTGTAACACAGTTAATATTTATCATTACCTGTTGACACAACAATTTGAAATATATATTAAAAAAAACTTAGTGACGATCATTATTCTTCCACATCAAGTTCGTTTGGAGCATTTGTTTCAGACTTCCTTCCTCAGGTCACTTTGTTCAGCCACACGAACACAGGAATCACACTCAGAACATCACAACAACCACAGAGATCAACTCCAGCGATTCCAAATCAGCTCTGGATAGGTGTGAACAGTTCTGAACAAACCACAAGCCACATGATGTGCTGGTCTGTGTAGAGCCAGAGAGAGATGAGTCGTGTCGTGTTACAAATCAAACGGATGCTGTGTAAAGGTTCAGGCCTATTCTGTCATCCATGTCACTTACTTTTCCCTGCACAGCAAACGTCTTCCTGCTGTGAGTTTGCCCCTCCCACCCCAGACATTTCTGACCAATGAGCAGAGCGTGTGTATTCTCACATGATGTTTGTTGATATATTTAGGTGTGTTTGGAATTTCTTTCTTTGCAAAACCAAACTAAAACCAAGGTGAAATCTGAACTCTGTAATCAAGCTACAGATGTGAAAACATGCTGAGATTCTGAAGAAAAAGAAACTTAACAACCGTGTTAAATCCATACGGTTATAGATATAATGCTGCTCCATGCTCATATGCATCGGTAGGGACTTTTTTTGATCAACATGCACTCACTGTATCTTTTGCTTTTCTATGTCAAACACACATACAGTTTTCGTTACCAGTGCCGGTGAATGCATTAATTTTCGTCACAAAAATGTTAGTTTTCATCACAGTTTTCATTAGCATGTTAAGTCTGGTCTTTGGTTTTGGCAGAGGTAATGAAGAGTTGGGTTACACCTATCCAGTAACTCTTAGTATCTACTTGAAATAACATCCCTCTGTCTGCAAGCTGTGGTTGGTGTACACACACACACACACACACTATTTGTTTGCTTCCTGAATACAGAACACATCATGACTGACAGCTGCTTGACCCTGACTGGCACTGAATTATGCCAGTGAAAACTCTGTGTCCTTTGTGTGTGTGTGTGTGTGTGTTCATTGGCAGCTGACATAATGTCAGAATGTTGGCAACCAGGTGTAAAAGCTTGCTTCCTTGGCAACACTGTAACCAGGAGCAGATAAACACCGAAAGCAGCCAATCAGAGCTGGAGTTGCCAGCAGCTGACTTATATCCTGGGTGCCATAACGGTAAAACACACACACACACACACACACAGTATGTTGAATGTTAATATATCTCAAATACTGTATACAAATATGAAGTATTTTTAAATTAGGAGATGACAGAAAGAAAGAGAGAGAGAGAGAGAGAGAGAGAGAGAGAGAGAGAGAGAGAGAGAGAGANGGTGTGTGTGTGTGTGTGTGTGTGTGAGAGAGAGAGAGAGAGAGGTTAACAAGCTCTTTCTACCTCATTATCATACTGATGAAAGATAGAAAGACAGAGAGAGAGAGAGAATAAATACTTGCTAGAGAGAGAGAGAGTAAACATAAGACAGAAAATGGGTGTGATCATTTGCTTTATCTTTCTAAAGGCTGTTAAAAAAGCTCTCTCTCTCTCTCTCTCTCTCTGTGTGTAAAGGTCTGTTGTTATATGCTGTGTTGCCTTTGACTTTGGAAATATGTAACTCTATATGTTGAAGGAGGTGATAAAAGAATCCCAAGGCTGTGGTTCTCAAACTGTGGGGTGAGAGAGGCACAATGGGTAACCTTGCAAACCACCTGTGTGTTATATGGAGAGATGAGGAGAGATGTTTGGAAGAAAAGAGGTACTGCAAACCAACACCAAACCCTCATCCCAGCATCATCTTCATCCCAGCATCATGTTCATCTCAGCATCATCTTCATCCCAGCATCATGTTCATCTCAGCATCATCTTCATCCCAGCGTCATGTTCATCCCAGCATCATCTTCATCTCAGCATCATGTTCATCTCAGCATCATCTTCATCCCAGCATCATGTTCATGCCAGCATCATGTTCATCCAGCATCATCTTCATCCCAGCACCATCTTCATCCCAGCATCATGTTCATCTCAGCATCATCTTCATCTCAGCATCATCTTTATCCCAGCATCATCTTCATCACAGCATCATCTTCATCTCAGCATCATCTTCATCCCAGCATCATCTTCATCCCAGCATCATGTTCATCCAGCATCATCTTCATCACAGCATCATCGTCATCACTGCCTCAGGTTCTGGATAACAGTCATTGTGGGAACAATGAATTCCAAACTGGGTTAAGAAAGGTGAATGACAGGTTAGGAAGACATGACCCAAAAACACACGAGGAAAAAATCAAAAGAACCATTTATGGCCAGTTCAGAATCCAGACCTTAACCCATGACCTGAAGAGAGCTGATCGTAAAGGAAATTCCAGAAATATGGATGAACTGAAGCACTTTTGGAAGGAGAAATTGTCTAAAATCTCCATCACCATTTTATAATCTGATCAGCAGGAGACGTTTGGTAGAGCTCATTGCTGCTAAACGAAATTCTACCAGCCATAACGTTTAGATCCTATTTGGCAGGAGGTGAATGATTAAACAGCATGTCCAGTAAAGACATGAACAGTAGAATGTCTGAGGTGTTCCTGATGCAGGGAGGCTCACAGTGGATTTACACCATCATAATCAAAAATACTCAGCTGCCTTATAGAAGCACTCACGACACTGATCTGTCATGTATGTTCAAAATAATAATATAATGACTTAGTTATTTAAGTAACAAATCAAAGGTTTATAAGGCAAACCAGCAGAATTCATTCTGATGATGAAACCTAAACCTCGGAATATATTTATATCATACCCATTTACCAAGAAACTGCCACGCCATCAATTTACATTTCATTCCTTCATTCATTCATTCACTCATTTACATTAAAACATGTTTTTTTTTTTAAATAAATGATACTTCTGTTGCTCGTTTTCCTTGAGTTCACACAGTTGATAGTATAAATTCTTTGAAACTTGTTTCGTACACGTTTAAATTGATGAGAAATTCATCCATCATGTTTGTTTTCCAGACTTGTTTTGCATTTGTCTGCATGTAGAAATGAATCACTATGACAGATTCTGAATGCAGAATCATTCTGAAGGGAAACAAATACCTGCATTAGAATTTTACTGTTTTTACTGTTTTACAGCTGACAGCCAGTCAGAACTCTGCATAACTATAGTATGATCATTTTTAATTTAATCAGTTAACTGTCCAACACAAAACAGATAACTTTACTCTTACTCCAAAATATTGTCCAATTTTCTAGCTTTCCATGAAACCACCCACCAACATTCACACTCTCAAACCCTACAAATGTGTCTGCTACTCCAGTGTAATTATGTGTTATATCTGCAAGTATATCAGTATATTTTGTTATACAGCATAGATATTTTACACACTTCCAGTATGTGACAGTATAACTGTGATCTTCCATAGCTGAGTGACTAGTTAGATAAGCACATGTGAGACTTCAGACAACTTTCATTTGATTTCTGGTCACATGTTCTGATCACGGAGATGAACATGGCAACCTTCAATCAGGGAGAGCCATATATGTTGAATATAATAGCATTTTCTAAACCTCCAATACATTTTAACTGTGTTTACATATTATTTTATTATACTTTAGTCAATGATTTGTGCTCCTTGGGGGAAATTAGCATGTCAGGTAGTAATAATTCTTTCTGCTGATAATTCTGCCTCTGATTCTCTCTCAGCATGTGTGTAGATGCTTTATGCTGTGATTCATAAAATGAGCACTAAGTGGATCTCTGTCATATATTCTGAATGGATGCTGTGTAAAGTAGGGGCTTTATTCATAAGTCCTACGGTCCTACTTTGGTGTGAAATGTTACAACACATTAATGCTTAATTAGAACAGTCAGGAGTGAGTGGAAGTAGGGTTTACTTTTGACTCTTGTGTCAAAGAAGTGTTCCTCATGATATATTAGCAACCTTAAAATCATTCATAACTCCTTGAATGTGAATGTGGTGTGTTTGTATTCATATTTTGCACTCTAAATAAAGTCCAAACATGAGTTTTGAGGGGTTTACACTTATGCAATGACTGGCAGACACCACATGAGGCAGACAAGCTGCTGTTTCAATTCCTAGTTTGAACTGTGGGAGCAAAAACATGATTAAACATACATTACCTGATGGAATTTTGCATTACTTATTATTTATGTTCAAAATAATCAAAATATATATGTTCAAAATATATGTACAAAATATACAAAATATATGTTCAAAATATGTGAAAAGTACTTAAATACCTTGCCTCTTCGATATTTTTTATTTATTTTTATTTTACATTTATCTGACCAGGTAAAACTCGTTGAGATTTAAAGTCTCTTTTCCAAGAGAGACCTGGCCAAGACGGCAGCATAGTAGTTACAGAACAGACACGGAAAGCCATATTCAGGTCATTTACAGTATCAAGTTATTTACAGTATCAAGAATACTAAATGATCAAAGTAAAATTCTTGTATGGACTGACTGACAAATGTTTAAAAACATAAACACTGAATAATACTGCTCATTTCCTGTTCTTTTAAAATCGATCTGAACTCCCCAAAGACAATCGGTTCAGTTTTTGGTCCTTCAATAAATACAGGTGGAGGGAGCAGAATACTTAAAGGCTTTTTCTTTTTTTTTTTTTTTTTTTTTTAAAACTACCTCTGTTCTGATATGCAGAACAGAAAACTGAATGAAGTCATTTCAGCGTAGGACATACTGGGTGTTTTGTCTGACTGAAAATGTGGAGAGACAAGAAGGTACAAAAAGAAGTTTTTATGTAAAATCAGCTTCTATAGCTGCCGATATTAATGGTTCAATATAACACAATGACAGCAGAGGTTTTACAAGATGCAATATCAGTAGAAGCTGCAGCAATAGTATTAATATATGTGTTAGAAGTAGTTTCATCATAGTGTGAAGCATAGTGGTACAGCAGCAGTAGGAGCAGTAGCAGAAGTATTAAGTTAACCCTGAGAGGAAAGGGATTGCTGCTATTACCATAGTTAGCCAAGAGGGGGCAGTGCAGCGTGTAAGTTTTTTGACTGAGTCTCTGTGTGTGTTTGTGTGTGTGTGTGTGCGTGCTTTGATTTATAGCAGCTTAATTTTATTAAACCACATTCGTATTGTTACACACATCAACAACTGCTATTACACTGCCACTACCATTAGTCCATCTAACAAATAATATTCAACCATTACTTTTACTCTTATTTGTTCTATTCCTGCTTTAATACTGCAGTAATATGGTATTCATGTATATATATATATATATATATATATATATAGTATGTATGTATATTCCATATTACCACAATTACACACACACTGTAATAATGTTAATATGCAGTACTTTATACTTTATAGAGGGAAAAGAAGGTTAGCTCATTTTAGCTAACTATCTAATTGAAAACTGATGGCAGGGGCTAACATTGACTTGTGCCACCCACACACACACACACACACACAGAGGGAGAGACAGAGAGGGGGAGGGAGAGAGAGAGAGAGAGAGAGAGAGAGAGCAGTATGTGTTTGGCAAGAGTCCAAAGAGGTACTGACAGATCTGCTCAGCAAAATCTCCACTCTTCACAGCCTACACACACACACACACACACACACAGANCAGATCTGCTCAGCAAAATCTCCACTCTTCACAGCCTACACACACACACACACACACACACAGAATCACTCCTCCTCCTTCTCTTCACACTCTTGGTGACCCTGACATCAGTCCTGCACTCTCTCCATCATTGTGTTGCTATGGCAACAGGCCCCTGGGTACGGCTGTGCAGTAAAGTGGTGTGCAGCGTTGGAGAACGTGGTCGATAATGCTGAACTGCTCCTTCGTTTCCATCTTTTAGAACCTCCAGTGAATTATTGTGTAGGAAAATTATGCATAAAGTGACATTAAAACGTTAAAAATATGACGTGATGTAGTTTTGAAGGCAGGTTGCCATGGTGATCTTAAAACTTAGGAAATGGTAAGTCCAAATGAGACTGATATCAGTGTGGACCACTTAGATCCACTGATCACATGATGTAGCTGATTATCAATGTGTGCCTGACTTCTAGTACATGAGGAAGTATTTTTATGGTGTCACATGGTTATTTGTATCACTGTAAGTTTAAATATTATCCATGTTTCTGTGTGTGCTTGTTGTTTCTCTGCTGACTGAGCCGCTGAAGATGAGCTCAAAGTTTCTGCTACTTTTACTACATTCTGCCTCTTATTACCAATGAAGAAAAGATTAGCGTTAACATTCCTGGTGTCACTTTTTGCTTCAGCTTTCAGCTCAGGTTTACATTTCTTTGATCTTTTTTTATTTTATTTTTTTTTTTTTTTGGAGTTGAAGGCAAACCCACAGAGACAGCAGTGAGGAATCAGAAAACTGGATAAAGTATTTGCATGTTGCATGTAAATGGTGAGTATCCAATTTATGTATGACTCACATGCATCCCTGAGTCATTCACGTTTGAGAGACCGCAGCCTTCATCCTGCTAGTTTTCCAGGTGGCTTCAAGGTTTTATTTTATTCATTAAAATCAATTTTATATGTTAAAGATTTTTTGTTTCTATCATTCAACCTTTGTACTATGCTATTCAATGAAAATGAGTACCATATATGTGATTTTGGTGAGCAGATAGCTGCATCCTGCGAGTGTGTGGTCACAGTAAGAATGCAGGAGCCAGAGAAGGTGTGTGTGTGTGTGTGTGTGTGTGCGTGAAAAGGAGGTCCTAGCTCTCATTCTCTCTTTGCAATATTTTGACGTGTCTCTCCTTGTTGGGATCCGTGTATCTCGGGTCCAGCGCCATTCCGGTGACTGTTTTCTGATCACAACCCACTCGTTTTTTTTTGACCCAGATGCGAAATAAGAATCGGTGTTTAATGCACTGGTCTGTGATGCTGCAGGATTTTAACATCAACATCTGCTACAAGAAGGGGAAAGATAATGTGTGTGTGTGTGCGTGTGTGTGTGGTGTTAAGCTTTCTACTCAGTCACAGCACTCAGAAAAGAGGCTATCTCCTTTTCCCTGTCACACACTCACATTCACACACGCACATANAGAGAGAGAGAGAGAGAGAGAGAGAGAGAGAGAGAGAGAGAGAGAGAGAGAGAGAGTGACTTCCCCTCCTGCAGTACCTGGTCAGTAACACTAGGAGGCAGCTTGTACTGTAATGGAATTGTTGGCTGGAATTGGATGTTTTGTGCTGCTATCTTTGTCAGTGATTGCAGTAATAAAAACGAGATTTGTAATTTGCTTTTCCAGGTTCTGTCTGTCCTATCAGCATAGAGGTGTTTTTAGTTGCTTCAGCTCATACAGAACAGACTACCTCAACCCTGAAGTCTTCTGCTAAAAATATCAAAAGTGATAGAAAATATTCCTGGATGAGCTCCAGTAAACTTTAACTAGGCAGCAGAGAAAGTGGAGATGTGAAACAGGAACACACCACACTAACATTACACTTTAAAGAACCATACCTCCCATTTTGCATGTTTTACCCTAATATATTCAAATTTCATACATGTTATTATATATTATTATACATGTTAATATATTCAAATTTCATACATGTTACGTTACTGACAATCATTTCCCAAAGGATAAAACTGTATTTCAGCTTTCCTGATATTTTGCAAAACCTCTTAATCTTTCAAAATCAAATATTCAGTGATACACCCACCTTACACGCAGGTCTTCTTTTGGGACTATATTCCCCAGTGGAGACATACATTCACTCCACACTTTTTATTGCACTTAAACACAAAAATTACATAACTTCTAAACAAAAAAATAACCTGAATACACATCTTGTTGGTGATGATGGATTACCTATCCCAAGAACGTTTCAAGTATCAACAAGTTGATTTTAATAGCAGAATGAACTGAAACCAATGGAGGTCTGGAAGGTAGGAAAAACATTTTTAATTCACCGTTCCAGTAGTATGCTTTGGGAAATGATTGTCAGTAACGTTACGTGTATGAAAATTGAATATATTAGGCTCAAACATGCAAAATGTATGGTATGGTCCTTTAAAGCTGCTGATGAATTGCTATTCTACATGAAGGTCATATTTATGCAAGTTTGACATCTTTATTGTTTTTAGAAAAGGAAAGGATGGATCTGAAAGTGATCATGCTGCTTTAACACAAATCTGTAACTGATAAAAGTCAGTTATCAAATGTGATGTGATTCTTTTACTTCCACTCTGCAGACTCATGTGTCCAAACAACGCAGATCAAATGATCTGATGCTGCAGCCAGGCCAGCAGGCCCGCACTACACCTCAAACCTCAAAATAAGACAACATTTACACACCAACTAATAAAAACACCAATCTAAGTGAAAGTATACCAGCATGGCAAATTAAAGATAAACATGCACAATACATTAATAACAGCTACAAAATTCAAGGACCATACCAGTAGGTTTGCATGCTTGAGCCCAATAGACAACCTACACACATGTTACATTACTGCCGACCATTCCCCAAAACATACTACTGGAACAGCAAATGTTTTCCTACCTTCCAGACTGACACTGGTGTCAGTTCATTGCAGTATGCTATAAAAATTCAACTTAGAGACTTAAAATATGCTTGAGATACATAATTCATCACAGCAAACTCAACATTTATTCATTTTTTGTAACGTAACATGTTTGTGTATGTACAGTAGTTCTTGTGTGAGTCACAACTGGCACACACCTATATATATATATATATGCATACATACACACAAACTACAGGCCAGAAGTTTGAGGCCATCCCCACATTTAGCATGAGCAGACTGTGTAGCACATTAATCCTAAATGATGTGGGAGAAGGCAGACAGCAAGAATAGAAAAGAATGTTACAGTAAAACACATCAGCAGGGAGTTGGAACACAGCAGGAGTGCTGCACTAATACAGACTGATGCCTTCANAAAACACATCAGCAGGGAGTTGGAACACAGCAGGAGTGCTGCACTAATACAGACTGATGCCTTCATGCAGCCAGAGTGGCTACATGATGTGCTGTTGGTGATTAATTCTTCTTCAAAACTCATTAGTTACATTTATTTTCTATATTTTTGTCATTTCCTGTGCAACAAATTGTAAAACAAACAGTGTGTTGATGATTTATTTAAAAATCTGGGAGTGGCCTTAAACTTCTAAATTTTAGACAGATAGACAGATAGATAGATAGATAGATAGATAGATAGATAGATAGATAGATAGATAGATAGAGATGTAAAATTTAATATACATATTTAATACACATTTTAATGTCGCTTTTTTGTATTATGTGCGTGTCAGTGTGTGTGTGTGTGTGTGTGTATGTGTGTGTTTGACCCGGCTAGACTACCATTTTTTTCTATCTTATGAGCATTTCCTGTTACAGGAAGGAAGATCACCAAAGTAAAACACAAAAACAGACAGACATGCTGACTGTGATGAGGTTTATGTTGTGTATCCTCACACACCCATCCAAATCACCAGAGTATCCATGCCCCCGTCAGCACTGCACCCAGAGGAGTGATATCAGACCTTCACCAACAGCAAGTGGCAGCAGAGATGCCCTCATTCAGAGTCAAACACTTCCTGTGGGAGAATCTCTTGTGATGCTTGCTGCACCCTAAGGAGACAGCTACGTGTCACCCTGAAACACACTGCCACCGAGGGAGAGGTGGCAGTGTGCCATCAGAACCTCAAAGAAAGGGGGAGGGGGTCACCAGTGGTGCTGGTGTGTTGAGTTGGGATTGCAGCAGGATGGAGGAAGGTCCTCCAGCCCAAAAAGGGACGCCAAAGCAGAGACACCCTGAGCCCAAAGGCTGAGGAGGAGCCTTAGAACCAGAGAAAGGCCCAGCGCCCCGGGAGAGGCACCCACATGCACCCCTGTCCATGCGCCCGCCACCAGGAGCATGTGTGTGTGTGCTTGTGTGTGTTAGCATGTGTAAAAGCATCAGTGACCATATTCTTGTGAAAAAGCATGGATGATCAGGAAGTCAGGAAGGTTTTTGCATGTGACGGGGATGTTAGGATAGATGAGACCATTTCCCAAGAGTAAGTGTTCATTTTATTCAGTGACAGTGTTGGTGTGACTTTCCCTGAGTGGATTCTCTGTGGAATGTAGCTGCAGAAATGTCACAGAGCTGATTAGATTTTTTTAATTACTGTGTGGAATCTGTCAATTACAAATCAGACGGTGTGAAACACGGAACCATGCTGTCTGAAATCCACACGCCTCAAAAGCTTTTTCACCAAAACAACCTCAAATAGCCACCACATAACCTGTGTGTGTGTGTGTGTGTATGTGAGAGAGAGATAGAGAGGCAGAGAGAGTGACACCATTTTGAGGCAGTGTCAGCTCATCTCACCATTGATCTAGACTAAAATAATCACACATACACACACACACACACACACACGTACACGCACGCACGCACAATTAGCATGTAAATTAAGCTCCATTCAAGCGCGATCCACCGGCCTTCCTCTTTCATTTGATCACACATCAATCCAGGTCTTCACACACACAAACAAATATGTGATGGCCTCTCACTCTGTGTTAATTGTGTATGTGAATGTATTAACATACTTTAATCCTTCCCAATTTTCAAAATTTTTTTCTTGTTCCTCGTTCTCTCGCTCATTTCACCTCTCCGCACCTTTCTCATTTTCATTCCTCCTTGTGTGTGTGTGCTGGGGCAGGTGTCATCCAATTGCTGGATTCACTGTATGTACAAACAGCATGAAGTTTGTGTTTACACTCTAACACTGTGACCTGTCAAAGTGAAGACTCGTGCAGCTTCATGCTCAGTGTGTGAAACTTCAAAACACACTTTTACAAACAGTTTTCTACATTTGACACGACAGAAGAAGAAGAAGAAGAAGAAGAAGAAGAAGAAGAAGAAGAAGAAGAAGAAGATCACAACCATCTGCTTACAGTGTGGTTACACCCACATGGTATTTTTGAAGTATGTATGAAGTACATGTGTACCCCAACATACAGCAGGTCAGTCTGTAATAACCATCTAAACGCATATGAAGCAACCATACGTGAAATCTGAGGAAATCAAAGACTTGTGCTGTCAATATATGCAGAAAACCTGTAGTGAGCTTTGAAACATCACATTACATCACATTACAAATATCACATTACTGTAATACAATCTGATGCTCCTTGTTGTTCTCAAGCTTTAAAGGACCACACCGGCAATCATGCATGTTTGAGCCTAATATATTCAATTTTCATACATGTAACGTTACTGACAATCATTTCCCAAAGGATAAAACTGTATTTCAGCTTTCCTGATATTNGATACACCCACCTTAAAAATAAAAATCCATGTTTCTCCTGCTAATAGTTACACAGCCTTATGAAGTCCTTTAAATTTTTCCATAAATGCAGGTCTTCTTTTGGGACTATATGCCCTGGTGGAGGCATACATGCACGCCACGCTTTTTACAAAACTTCTAAAAAGCAAAAAAACCTGAATACACGTCTTGTTGGTGATGATGGATTACCTATCCCAAGAACATTTCAAGTATCAACAAGTTGATTTTAATAGCAGAATGAACTGAAACCAGTGGAGGTCTGGAAGGTAGGAAAAACATTTTTAATTCACCGTTCCAGTAGTATGCTTTGGGAAATGATTGTCAGTAATGTTACATGTATGAAAATTGAATACATTAGGCTCAAACATGCAAAATGGGTGGTATGGTCCTTTAACTGAATTATTCAACCCACCTTCGGCATCATTGATATTTTCAGATAGGTCTTCGTCTGGCCATCCCACCCCCCACCCCCGCTAGAAACCTTAAATTCCCGGTGAAAATTACAATCCCAATCCGACACTGGGGAGGATGGATGAGAGGAAGGATTAGGAGAAGAATGGAGTGGGTGAAGGGGAGGGAGGGAGGGAGGTGGGATGAGAAAACTCAGATGAACAGCTGGAGATGGGTTAACCAGGTAGCTGAACAGGTGATTGGGGGCGTGGCTGGGTGTGGCACTGGCTCCTGAACCTGTCATGTGATATGGATTGTGCACTTTGATTGGATTATGCTGCAGCATTGATGGCGGGTCAGCATGTTGGTGTACGATGTTTGCTCCGAGGAATCCTGGAGCTTGCTGACACATTTCCATGAATGTGAGTGTTTGACGCTGCAGGAAAATGAGCTGAGCTGCCTTTTCTTTCTTTATACTTTACATCAAAAAGTATTGATTATGTAAGAAATATCCAGAAGTCACACTGAGTAAGGAATGAACGTTCATCTTTGTGCTGCATCGCCTCACACTGTTACTAAAAGCATTTCACTAATGCCCACCAGCAGCTATTCTAACAATCTACCACACTACAGGAGAATTATCAGAAATTAATCAATCAAATGATTGATCTCAATGCAGAGCAGCAGGTATTATCCACATATGCCTATTTCAAGCATTAATCTAGCCTCTCTCTCTCTCTTTCTCTCTCCTTCCCAATCTCCTTGTATTCAACAAAGCACCTGACCTCTCTCGTCTTTCCCTTATTTCCTCTTTTCTCTCCTCTCCTCCAGTTTTCCTTGTTCTTGCTTCATTTCCTTGTTTCCTTCACTCTCTCTCTCTCTCTCTCTCTCTCTCTCTCTCTCTCTCTCTCTCTCTGTCTCTGTCTGTGTGTGTGTGTGTGTGTTGCTGTGGATAGCTAAATGCCAATAGGGGAGAGAATCTCATTTGTAGTAAAGGTCTTTATAGCAGAGTTCCCATGTCAATCACACACACGTACACACACACACACACACACACACACATTTAACACTACCTATAAAAGTCTAAGTTTCCTCAGTGATTCTCTTCGTTTCTTCAGTCACGAATGACTCTCATGTAAAACCAAACACACAGAGAGGGGGAGAGAGAGAGAGAGAGAGAGAGAGAGAGAGAGAGAGAGAGAGAGNAGAGAGAGAGAGAGAGAGAGAGAGAGAGGGAGAGATCGTCCCTCTGCTTGTCTACTTTCCTGTCAACACACATCTGTCCTTTCCAAAGGACTGTATGGAGTCTCTGTGTGTGTATGTGTGTTTGTGTGTGTATGTGAGAGAGACAGAGACAGAGAGAGAGAGAGAGAGAGAGAGAGATGGCGAAGAGAGAAGAGATTGAGGGAACAGTAGATGAGACTGGAGTGACCACCTGCTCACTAACAGAGTTGCACACACACACACACATACACACACACACACACACACACACACACACACACACACAC
>VXCM01004470.1:0-69075 GCA_014773175.1 Lucifuga dentata | reverse complement strand
TCCATCATCACCAACAAGACGTGTATTCAGGTTTTTTTAGAAGTTACATAATTTTAGCATTTAAGTGCAATACAAAGAATGGAGTGAATGTATGCCTCCACCGGGGAATATAGTCCCAAAAGAAGACCTGTGTTTATGGAAAAATTTAAAGGACCGTGACTTCATAAGGCTGTGTAACTATTAGCAGGAGAAACATGGATTTTTAAGGTGGGTGTATCACTTGAATATTTGATTTTGAAAGATTAAGAGATTTTGCAAAATATCAGGAAAACTGAAATACAATTTTATCCTTTGGGAAATGATTGTCTATAACGTAACATGTATGAAAACTGAATAGATTAGGCTCAAACATGCAAAATGGGTGGTATGGTCCTTTAATGTTAGATTCACTGAGTTGATGTACAAAATCACCATAGGAATTACATTTCTTTAACAGAAAAAAAAAAACCCGTCAAGCTCAGATCTTATCAATCAACCTTCATATTTCATGTTTAAGGTCATTTTAAGGCAGAATATTAAGGGGTTTCACTCCCTAGTTCTCCCTAGTCATTCTTGGTGCTTCCATTTTATATAAGATACTCAAATCTTAAAATATGGGAAAAGTTACATTTTGACCATTTTCTCTAATGTTCTGAACACTACAGGACTCTGTGTGGTACTTAGGATGTCTAAAGTCCAATTATCTAAGCTGTTTGTAGGTTAAGAGGACAGGTGAAGCTGTGACGTAACGCTGTGGGAAAAAAACAGCGGAGTGGAAATGTCTTATCAGTGTTATGAAGTCAAACAGGACAGGTGTGACCTTGGTATTTAGGAGTGGAAAACTGAAGGATAACACACTGTTCTGATGTGTTTTTCCTGACTCCATGGTTTGTTTGTCGCAATTTCTGCTGTTGAGGAAAGGAGACGGAGACAGAAAAGCATCAGGAGGATTCCAGGAAGTTTTTTTCCAACTTTGTACACAAACGCTGACGTCCATTAGCACCAGAGATCCAACAGTTAAAGGACCATACCATCCATTTTGCATGTTTGAGCCTATTCAATTTTCATACATGTTATGTTACTGACAATCATTTCCCAAAGGATAAAGTTGTATTTCAGTTTTCCTGATATTTTGCTAAATCTCTTATTCTTTCAAAATCAAATATTCAAGTGATACACCCACCTTAAAAATCCATGTTTCTCCTGCTAATAGTTACACAGCCTTATGAAGTCACGGTCCTTTAAATTTTTCCATAAACGCAGGTCTTCTTTTGGGACTATATTCCCCGGTGGAGGCATACATTCACTCCACGCTTTTTATTGCGCTTAAACACTAAAATTACATAACTTCTAAAAAAAACCTGAATACACGTCTTGTTGGTGATGATGGATTACCTATCCCAAGAACGTTTCAAGTATCAACAAGTTGATTTTAATAGCAGAATGAACTGAAACCAATGGAGGTCTGGAAGGTAGGAAAAACATTTTTAATTCACCGTTCCAGTAGTATGCTTTGAGAAATGATTGTCAGTACATGTATGAAAATTGAATATATTAGGCTCAAACATGCAAAATAGGTAGTATAATCCTTTAAGTCTCTTGCAAACAATGCAGTAACAGCAATTCTGTATGTTCCTGTCAGACTGCATGAGATGGGTATATTAAAACCTTAGTCCTAATCTGTGTCAGACTGTAATATTAAGTTTGATGCATGTCAGATTACGCGATGAAAGTCTGGTGAATCGTAGCGCTACGATAAACATCTGCACCAATTTATAGACGCAGTAGAGTCAAATTATGAGACTTTGGTCCTAAATTTCATCGTAATTCTGTCATAATTGTGAAAAGTTTGTGACAGCCTAGAATCACACTGTGTGCAGGAGCCTAAAGACAAGAAAATATTTAAAAGATATATTAAAATACCTGTTTCTTTAATCTTTTATTATTCTAACAGTTTATCTTTTCATATGGGCTGTATACAGACATGTTTTGGCCTGATTTTATAAACTTTATTCCAGCACGTGATGAAGAACAGTCGGCACTATTTTTCCTTCAGGGGCTGCAGAATATTTTGTTGGCATGTAGCAGGTGTGTTTGAGACAAACTATAATCTCTTTAAATACTACGTTAGATCATGACATGATCGCACATGAACACAAGACAGAAACGTCTCCGTTAACATAACCCAACCTTCCTGAAACCACGGAGGGACTGAACGTCTTCAGATTTTCTTCCCTCATGTTAAAATAAAACTTCCTCTTGCTGTCAACATGTGAAGTTCACTGTCCGTCCCGTCATGCAGGATGAGTAACTTCCTCCTTTCTGCACATTTTGGAGCGTTCAGGCTGATTTAGAGCTTTTGTTTTGGGAACACGTGAGCGAGCAGATTTCTGTACAAAACAAGCAGGGAAACTTCCTCTTTCCATAAAGTCCAGAAACTCTGTTTATCGTCTTCATTAACTCTCTGGAGTCTGAAGTCATCTTGGGCAATTTTAACTTTTCACCAAATTTGGGTATCTCTGGAATGCACAAACTCCCAAAATGAATGCAGCTGATGTGCAAAACAAAACAAAAAAAAAAACACTCCAGGAATTATATCATTTCCAGAGAAGTATTACAGTATTTTCTCACTTCTTGGAGTTGAGATTTCTTATGTGTTAGGCTCATAACTTATTAATCAACCCTTGTTGAGTGTGTCTGAATTATGCAGCATTCCTCCTGAATTACGCCACGGTTTAACATGAAATCATAGCATGTAATGTCACATCATTCCAGTCAACAACCAGACAAAACTTTGCAGATCGTCACAAGTCTTCACAAGTCTTCACAAGTCTTCACGAGACTCTCTGGCAACCTCACACCTACAAATTATTTCATACAACAACCTGCTAAATGTGCCAATTGTTAGCAAAAACAGCAAAGATATTTTTCATTTTAGGCTCTCTAATGTTCTGAGCAGGTGAGCGTAAAGAGATTAAACTTCTCCAGAAAGACCATTCTGACAGAAAACGACAAGAAAAATGAGAAAAGAATGTTTTTTTGTTTGTTTTTGTTTTTTTTTACATTTTAAGATGAACAAAGGAGAATCTTTACCTTTTGAGAAAAGGAACAAAAAAAAAATCTTTGTTGTTTCAGTGAAAAGCAGAAACCAAAGCATGAAGAACATTTCGACTTGAGTGGAATGACGATAACGATGAAGAGAGCACATCTTTACACTTTGCATGAAGGCTAAAACATATTTAAAGTTTGAAAACCAGAGAGCAGAAAAAAAAAGAGAAAACCGTCATATTTTGAGATAAACCGAGAACATGTTCCCACTTTCATATAAAAACATGGAACATCTTTACAACAGGAGAACATTTTTAAAGTTTGTAGTAAAGAACAAAGAACATGTTCGCATTTTAAAGAACAAAGAAAACATTTACATTTTTAGGGCTAAAATACAGTTTTTTCCTATTCTTTACCTGAAAATGTTAGTTTTGACATGAAAAATTGAGAAAGTCCTCATTTCAGATAAAGGCCAGAGATCATATGACTAGTTTTGGATGGAGAGGAGTGTGACCTGTCCTCCATTTTCCTGCAGCTCTTTTGTCTAAGTCTTAATGCTTTCTTCCAGATTAGAGCTGGGATGGGGGGTCAGTGGAAGTAAAGTAAGTGGGAGTGGGGGTTGGCTCGTTTGTTAAAGTTAAAGCCACTGCTCCCCCGCTTCATCTGCATTTGGTTTTATCTTCATCCTCTGCAAATTGTCTTCTTCTTCTGTAGTTTGATAATGGCAGAACAAATGAAACCTGAAACCATACTGCTGTTGGTAGTTATTCTTTTTTCTTTTCCCTTCTTTTACTCTTCTTCCTTTTCTTTTGAGTAAATTAATCTTCTTTATTATCAACAAATGCATGAAAAGCCATGAAATGACCAAAAACAAGAGACTTTATCCTATTAAGAAATACTGTATCTGTATCCAAAGCCTGACATAGCTCATGACTACAATACGTAGGTAACATGGCAAGAGCATTAGACAGCATATGTAGACATTAAAGGACCATACCATCCATTTTGCATGTTTGAGCCTAATATATTCAATTTTCATACACGTAACGTTACTGACAATCATTTCCCAACTGGAACAGTGAATTAAAAATGTTTTTCCTACCTTCCAGACCTCCATTGGTTTCAGTTCATTCTGCTATTAAAATCAACTTGTTGATACTTGAAACGTTCTTGGGATAGGTAATCCATCATCACCAACAAGACGTGTATTCAGGTTTTTTTTAAAAGTTATGTAATTTTAGTGTTTAAGCTCAATAAAAAGCGTGGAGTGAATGTATGCCTCCACCGGGGAATATAGTCCCAAAAGAAGACCTGCGTTTATGGAAAAATTTAAAGGACCGTGACTTCATAAGGCTGTGTAACTATTAGCAGGAGAAACATGGATTTTTAAGGTGGGTGTATCACTTGAATATTTGATTTTGAAAGATTAAGAGAATTCAAAATATCAGGAAAGTTGCAATACGGCTTTGTCCTTTGGGAAATGATTGTCAGTAACGTAACATGTATGAAAATTAAATATATTAGGCTCAAACATGAAAAATGGGTGGTATGGTCCTTTAATAACTCAAATTTATAGTCTGGTGTTAGTCTGTATTAAAATACCTAACAATCACTTTAGAAATGATAGCTTCCACTTTTGATTTTTTTTAAAGGGACAACTTTTGATCACAGATTGTGTCTTACAGATAGTGGTTTTGTTCCTGTAAGGGCAGAGACAGATCCTGCATCTGTCTGAGCCTTTGACTTTATTAAATGTTTAGAAGTTTAAAAAAAGTATTTTCCCATAGTTTTACCAACTGACATGGTAAGCTATTACACAACTGTTTCTTAATGATATCCATGTGCATAGTATGGAAAATGAACAAAACAGCAATAACCTATAACTTAGTGGTATCATAAACGGTCCCATTGTTATTTTTCTTTATGGTTTAATGACTGTATTATGCAGACTTTAAGGCTCTTTGGCTGCATTTTCAATCAAAAACTTACATATTACAGCTTGAACGTTTAATTAGAAAACACGAAACACTGCAGCCAGATCTGGATATAAATATGTTCATCAATTATTCTGTTTTTTCCTCGCTAAAAACCCAAATTTATGAAGAAGAGCTTACAACATTCTTCCCCAACACTTAGCGTTTTGTCCAGTCACGCCCTTTTCCGGGGAAGGGGGCGGAGGCTTTATGGTCACGTGGGTTGGTGACAAGCCCCACCTCGCGCTGTGATTGGTCTACACCCTCCGGATAGTTCCCTCCCATAGGCTGTCCTCTGCAACATCACAGCGATCAGCTGTTGGAGTTCTACAACAACAACAAAAGACGGAGCCGTCTGGGACTGAAGAGAAAAAAGCTGAACCACGCTGTGACTCCCCATGTACAGTCCCTAAACTTACATTTTTATATTTATTTCTTCCGCGAAGAAACTACTACTTTTTCTATTTTTCGAAAAGTAAAGCATCTACCTCATTTTTCAGGATTTTAATCGTGGTTTTAGCTCGTTTTCATCGTCTCCTTTCGCCGCAGGTGAGTGTCGTTTCTTTGTTTTCTCCTCCGCCAACACGAAGCACTAACGTAGCTGTTACACCGATGCTAATTATATCTGCATGTTCACATTACAGCTTTAAAACTCTGAAACAGACGAATGCTTACGTTTTGTTATGATGCGTTATTTGTAACGGGATGTTTTTATCCGATCTGCGATGCAATATGTGTTTACTTCAGTTGTGATGCTCTGAGGTTAAATTTTTGTGTTATTCCTCGACTGAAAATAGTTCCTGGTGTTTGTGTGTGTGTGTGTTTTAAATACACACACATATTATTTGTCATGATTTATTCTAGGAGATGAAAGTTTCACAGGCAGACTCTGCTATCCGCCCAGCCGGTGTAATGTTACAGCCTCCTCCCCTTCCTTTCATAACCAACAAAACCGGCCACCACAGCCTGGCCCATATTATTATTATTATTAATTATTGAGTCATTTTATCTTCTTTGTTATTGTCAAGCGACTGTGTTTATCTTTGTGGTGGTAAATGGCAAAGAAAGTAAACCGATACCTCCAATTTATCCATTTAAGACGGCACAACCAGAAACACACAAAAACATTACAAGTTTTTTTTTTTTTNTTTTTTTTTGTTTTGCAGTTAAGACGCTAATGTGAGTTTAGCCAGGTTTCCCACTACAGTCCTGTGTATTTCTAATCCTGGTTTTAAACCTATCACATACCAACCTACTTTTTACATTTAGGGTAAACCTGCATAATGTGATGCAAAGGATGATGATATTTCAGCAGAAGGCCTCGGTCATTAGGCAGTGATCCATTTAAAGGCATTAATCCCCATCAAGTGGGTCTGGAGAAGCTTGCCTTTGTGTTGGTGATTATTTAAATGAAAAGAAATACAGTCATATTTCATGTAAGGTTATTCCTGAACGTCGCTGGCGGGCGGAGGATGGCGGATAGTTGAGGAGGAACAGGTGCAGCAGATTATCAGCCTGCTGTTGTTGAGATAAAACCGTGTTCCTTCATCACAGCTGCTCCCTCTGCTCGCTGTTTACCGAGGCGGAGTTTGGCTTTTGTTCTCCGGTTTGGACCCAAACCTAAACGCCTTCTATTTTTTTTTTTTTTTTNTTTTTTTTTTTTTTTTTCTTCTTTACCTGTAATGAATATGGAAACAGGGAAGCACGAGCCGGCCAGAGAGTGCGAACGCATCACCAAAGCTAAAGCTAAACCGAGTGAGTTCACTTTAAACCAACGGTGCGTTCAGGCGCCGGTGAAAAAAAGTCAGACATTCGGGATTCATTTCTCGGATGTACAAGATACGTTGAATTTAACCTAAATGCGAGTTACAGACTGAGGAAAAACGTGTATGTCTGCCTCCAGTGGTAATTTACATGTAGTACGCATCACGTTAATGTCTAATTTACATGTTGAAAATCCCAATTTGCCATCAAAATGTATACCAACGTGTCCCCCTACTTAAGCACAAGATTGGAATCTGCAATCACTTCATACTTGCCTGATAATTCATAATGTATAAAATATGTCTGCATCAATAATGCTTGTGAACATGACAGGAAAACAGGCTAATGTTCCAATTATGATCTGCCAAAAATCACAAAGTGCTGATCTTTTATCTCTACATGCAACAGACCTGTAATTTTATTTACGTGAATATGCCTGTTAGTTATTGGCCCTTTTAATCCTTTTATAATGAGGGTTTATTGAGAAGTAATGACCCTACCATTGGAAAGCTCGAACTCTGAGGTACTGCCGTTAAACACAATCTCCTTCCACCTCGACATGCTTCTGCCAACAATGCTGGATTGATTTTTTTTTTTTATGTTTGGAAAAAGTGAAATCAGGTGAGTATGGGTGCTGAACTCATTCGAGCCATGGTCGTGGCTGAGAGCCAACAAATACATTACTGCTGCACGTTGGCCTCACGTGTCCTTTACAGGGAGCTCTGGAGGTTGGAAATTAGAATAACTGATCTCAAATTTAAAACACCTACTACTTTAGCAAAAAAAAAAAAAATACAGTATATTACAGCACTGGATGGATAAATCTGTATTTTATCCATAATGCTCTTTGGTAATAGCTCGTTATTTGTATGGTGCCCAGTGAAGCCTGCTTTCTGTTTACACAGTGTGAACATCAGCTGCACAGTCACACTGATAACATCACTTTTCATTTTGTCTACACTTGCATAGCATGAAAGACAAGACAGGTTCTCAGCTGTGTGTGTGTGCATGCTCTGAACACAGTAAAGCTCTGTATTTACCACTGAATGAAACGCAGACACGGCAGCTTCTCTATCTGATCCATAACCAAGGAAACTGCAGCTGCTGCTCGTTTCCATCACCCGTCTTTCAGGCCTGCCAGGAAATTAATCCTCAATTCGCTTTTACAGCCTTGTAAGGGTTTATGAAGCAGGCCTGCATGTGTGTGTGTGCGTGTGCGTGCGTCTGAACAACCATGTCTGTCAAGTTTGCTTGTAATCCACATCCAGCTTGTAATACTGAAACACCCTGCTTCCTGTAGTTTTAGTTGTGTAACTGGTTCCACCCTGATGCTAATGCAATTCTGTGCTCCTAGCTAAACTAAGGCTAATTCTTTATTTTAATAGCAGAAAAAAAACATGTTTATAATGCTTTAAGTTGTGGATTTGTCTGGATTTGGACTCAAATGCTGTGTTATTGTTATTGCTTATCATTATTAACAGTTAAAAATCCCAAACTGTTGATTTTTCAGCAGTATGGAACAGAAAAGCAGCAAATCTTTACGCTGGAGAAGCTGCAGTCAACAAATATTTGGTGTTTTTATTCTGTGAATGCGTAGAATACTCCAATCAATTTTCAAATCAATTAATTGGCTAATTGTTTCAGCGCTCAGCAGGATACATTTTGAAAAATGTTCTCAGTCAGACTCATGACCACTGAGTTAAGAACGTTAAAATCTATCATGTTACAGCTACACCATCAAATACTGCAGTTGATATAGGCATGTTTTATCAAAATTTGGTTGTAATTGCACAATATGTTTAATATTTATGACAGTTTATGTCAAATATGCCATGCTTACAAGAATTGGGTAACCAAGTAAAAGAAAATATTTTGGAATATAAAAAAAATGAATTAGTCTTTTTTTTCCGTCTCAATATGTTTTGTACCAAGTTGTAGAAAACATGAAGCACAATCCCTGTAGTCAGTTCTGGAGGTGTTGCAAAGTGTAATTTGTGTCTTTTTATGGATCTAGGCTAACAGTTTCTCCTGCTTCCAATCTTTGTGATAAGCTAGGCTAGCACTTTCCCACTGCCTCCAGTCTTTGTGCTAAGTTAGGCTAGCAGTTCCTCCCTGCTTCAAATTTTTGTGCTAAGCTAGGCTAGCACTTTCCCACTGTCTCCAGTCTTTGTGCTAAGCCAGGCTAGCAGTTCCTTCCTGCTTCCAGTCTTTGTGCTAAGCTAGGCTAAAAGTTCCCCCCGCTTCCAGTCTTTGTGCTAAGCTAGGCTAAGCCTGTCCCAGAACTTCAGTGTCTTTGTGTTGGATGCAAACTGTAAATTGGGTTTCCTAAAATGTCAGGGTGCTTCTACCTGATTCCTGTCAAAGTTCAGCTCGATAACAATATTTATGTTTCTCTTCTTTCTCTCCTCTCAGGGCTTTTTTCTCCTTTTGCACTCGTTAAATCGACACTGAGGGATGTCTTGCCTTTGCCTGCTGGCCCTCAGATGATTTACGACCACACCTTATTGATGCACTTTAGCACCTTTCTGGAGCCTTCTTCCCACTGTGGACCCTGCAGCTGATGACCAAAGCGCCCAGCCCTGCCTTTGCCCCAAGCCTCGTGCCACCCCCAGCCCCCGCCTCAGCACCCTAGCACCCCCCACAGGACGTCCAGGATGTTCCGAAGGTTGTCCAGTGTTCTGTTCGGTGACGACGTGGAAGAGCTGAGCCAACGCAGTGGACCCAGAGACTACAAAGACAAAGAGGAGCATGAAGACTGGATCCTGGTGGACTACCTAGGTGAGTCTCATTTAACGGAACACAAACCAGAGTTACTTTTATTTCATTTTTTCTTTAGATCTGAATATCTCTTAGTTCTGGGCTGCAAAAATCACCATGTTATCATGTTTTTTTTTTTTGTCACTAATTTTATCTTATTTTCTGAAAACGTGTAAATGTGTTAAATTGTTTGATTGTAACAGTTTGTTTCTGCCCCGATGTCGCAGAAACAAACTGTTTGACACAAAACACAGAACAAAGTGACCAAAAAAAACAGAAATAATCTGCAACTGAACAGCTGAGAACAAAGCGAACATTTACCTCCAACACCAGACAGCCACGCCTGGAAACAGGATCTCAAATGGAGGTCAAAGGTCATAGCACGGACAGCTGATACAATAACATATATTAAAATCACTATCATTTAATCATTTAGTCTGTTTACTAAGGAAAAGACAAGAGACTCAGTTTTAGACTACAATAACTTCATCAGATTAACATTTTTTTTTATAGTGTATGGCTTCCAAATAGAGCTCAAATTAGCGACAGTATGACCACTATGGCATTATTTCATGACCCTTTAAAAGCAGCTTTAGTGAGTTGAGAGCTGCAAGGCTGCAGTTTACTGTCAGATCAGATGTAAATGCAGAATCACTTTTGCTCTCTGATTGGCTGTTGAGTGTTACCTGCAGAGCGTCTGTCAATCTGAAACCAGAAACAGAAATACCGTCCACACAGAGACAAAACACAACACGCACAGCGGCATCACAGCACAAAGTCAATCTCAAACACACACACTCACACTCCTGATGAGCCAGTCACTTCCTGTCCAGCAGCTCTACTCAAACTCTGATTCAACATTTGCTGTGAGGTTTTATGATGGATGTTTACAGAATTTATAATCATCCATAAATCAAATACAGGCTGAATTTAGTTTGAAGTCTGAGTATAAAAGTGTGGAAAGAGACTTGAAACGTGCCTTCAGGACGTTTTCCTGCATGTTGCTGCATGGAAACTTTAATTTACTACAGAAAAAACACACATTCTATTTATAGAAACAGATAAGTTATACACAGTATAAAAACTATTTTTTACTATTAAAGGACCATACCACCCATTTTGCATGTTTGAGCCTAATATATTCAGTGTTCATACACGTTACGTTACTGACAATCATTTCCCAAAGGATAAAACCGTATTTCAGCTTTCCTGATATTTTGCTAAATCTCTTAATCTTTCAAAATCAAATATTCAAGTGATACACCCACCTTAAAAATCCATGTTTCTCCTGCTAATAGTTACACAGCCTTATGAAGTCACGGTCCTTTAAATTTTTCCATAAACGCAGGTCTTCTTTTGGGACTATATTCCCCGGTGGAGGCATACATTCACTCCACGCTTTTTATTGAGCTTAAACACTAAAATTACATAACTTCTAAAAAAACCTGAATACACGTCTTGTTGGTGATGATGGATTACCTATCCCAAGAACGTTTACAGTATCAACAAGTTGATTTTAATAGCAGAATGAACTGAAACCAATGGAGGTCTGGAAGGTAGGAAAAACATTTTTAATTCACCGTTCCAGTAGTATGCTTTGGGAAATGATTGTCAGTAATGTTACGTGTATGAAAATTGAATATATTAGATGCAAACATGCAAAATGGTGCTATGGTCCTTTAAAATACTATTACTCATGAAATAATATCAAATGCTACAAAGAAATGCCTAAAGTGATGTCTTCAATCATTTAATCTGATCCCGAAGGGATTTAATTTATAAGAATAAAACTGGGGGAAAAGCAGCAAATCATCAAAATTTGTGGAGCTGCAACTAGCAAATATTTGGATGAAAATGCTTTAAATTGTCAAAAGAGTCTGATTAATATTCAGTAATGCAACTGTTTATTATCTAATCAAACCACTGCATTAAATAAATGACAATATTTTAGTGCTTTAAACATTACACCAGGGTTATAGTAATTACCAACGTCAAAAGTAAACTATAAGTACCTTTAAAAAAAAAAAAAAAAAANTTAAAAAAAAAAAAAAAAAAGAGAGAGATGTTTAAAGCATTATGTCCCCATCCCTAAATTTTTTGATCATATTAATTTAAGATAAAATCATACAGAGAGTTGATGGAAAAATAATCGATGTAAAAAAATCCTTTAACTGTGAGAAAATGTGTATTTAAAGGCCTGTCAATCAATTTGGGAGCGATCGCAGCTTCCAATCCTGCGTTTGGATTGGTGGCTGCACTGTTTGTTTCCGTCTGGATCGCAGCGTTAAGCTTTAATAGATTTCTTCTAGTGAATCTGTCTGAAACGCTTTTATGTGCAGAGAGAGAACAGAAACGCTTCAACAAAACACTTTATCACTCATATCCAGGACTGTCTGAGAGCCAAAAACTGTCCCAGTCAAAACACACATAACACACATGACACCAAGATGAGTTCAAGCTATCATACACACACACACACAGAAACATGACACACACTCTTACAGCTGGCTCTTGGCAAAACTCTTGTCAGCCCTCTGCCTGTCTGGACTCAACTCTTCTCCCATTCCACCAGTGTGTCAATATTTCTGCCAGGTGGCGTGGGGTAGAGAATGGCTGACCCACTTCTGAGGAGGAGGAGGAGGAGGAGGAGATTAGTGGGTGGCATCAGGCAGTTTATGGGCAAAGCGACCTGTAATCAGGTCAAACAAAAGCCTGAGGAGGTAAAAATAGCTCCTCCTGCTGGTGCAGTTTCCATTCTGGGCCTGTGGTGTGGGAGGTGTTTNTGACTTTTGATATGATTTTCTGCAAAGTCAAAGTTTTTTTTTTTTGTAATATAATTTTTATAATATAAGTTTTTTTTAGTTTGTAATATAATTCTTTAAAAAAATTGTATAATTTGTTTATATTATAATTTTTTAAATAATAATTTAATGAATAAAATGCAGGATGTTTGTCTGGTGTAAAAGACTTAACACAGAAGTATCTGATACTAGAAAGTTGTCTAAAGCACACTTTGCTTTTCTGAAAAAACTACAACCTGTCATGGTTTGGAAACTGCATCTGTAGCAGTTCAGATTTCTGCTGTGGATTAATGGAGCGTCCATCATAAACAAAAGAAGTGAAGTGATTTGCACGTCTTCCACCTGAAAAAACTCATCACAAACAAAATGCATGAGCACAGTCAAAAATACAACAAAATAATTTTTAAAAAATCAAATGAAAGTGTTTCTTTTTCATTTTTTCTTTGGTATAATAAAACATGGAAAGGAGATATTTGAAATCATCACTTTACAAAAATGAAAAAGATAGCAACAAACAGACAAACAAAATAAATGTAATAAACCTACAAAAAAACTCCAAAAACAGGAAATGAAGGTGCACCATTATTATTTTAAACCCTGCAAGTTGATTCATTCATACAATGTGCCATATACATACACATTCACTGTGGAACATTAATCATTTTAACAAAATCCAAAGATTTTTTTCCTAACATTTCCCCAACGGGATCGATTCATTTTGGTAGCTGGCAATTCAAGAGTTATAATATTCAACAACTAATTAAACTAACTATTTATTGGGAGTAAATCAGGGGGAATCGCCATCTTTGAGCCTTTTTCTTTTTTTTTTTTTTTTANTTTTTTTTTTTTTTTTAGTAGCCATGCATCCAGCAAGTCAGTTTTTGTTGATAATATATATTAAAATGATAAAAAAGAATCGTGATTAAAAAGCCTTATATTTGGCGAACATGAGCATTAAGTATTAAGGAAAGCTGGTTGATGTGGATTAAGAATTAAAATTTATAGCACAGACATCTTCAGATCAGCATCCATCAGTTCCTCCTCGCAGACGCTCGGCTCTCATTGGCTGACAGGGACAAACTAGTGTATTAAAAAAAAAAGTGAACCGTTTGTTCACAACCCACATTGACCTTCTGTCGTCCACAAGCGTCCTCACGACAGCTAAAACCTCGTTAACAGCAGCACCTTATTTCTACACACGCAGGCTTGTTGCAAACCTGATATCAGTTCACACACACACACACACACACACACACACACACACACACACACGGGTTTAAGGATCTGGCTGCTCTGGGTCACTCTCTGTCTGTCTGTCATCCAGCTTAGAGGATAAAAGAGATGAATTGCTGAGTCAGCACTCTGCAGCTGAATCCTGTTTTGAGTAAACAGAGATTCGTCTGTGTGTGTGTGTCCGAGAGATGATCACGCACGGTTACACACACACACACACACACTCATATTCACACGTGAATAGAAACAAACCCACGTGTAAAAATAATAGCNGGGGGGGGGGGGGGGGTAAATAAGGAATCAAGGTGCTACCTTCAAACTGTTTTAATGTCACTCCTACATTTGTTCATATGGATGATTAGTTTCATTATTGATTCATCTATCAGTTAGTTTTTGTTTAGTGTCTCTTAAATATCAAACATAGTTACTGATGTCCATAGTGAATTCATAAAGACTGCACAGTCCTTATATATATATAGATAGATAGATAGATAGATAGATACATAGATAGATAGCTTTTATTCCAGTGTTAAAGGAGCATACCAGTGTTTTTGCATGTTTGAGCTCAATAAATGCATGTTGCATTGCTGCCAATTATTTTCCAAAACATACTACAGGAATACTACTATTTTAGAATTGTTTTTCCTACCTTTCAGATTGTCACTGGTTTCAGTTCATTCCAGTATCACATAAAAAAATTTACTTGTAGACTTGAAATGTGCTCCATCATAGCGAAATATGACGACTGTTACAGTTTTTGTTGAAGTATTAATATGTACAGTATATGTGTGTGTGTGTGTGTGTGTGTGTGTGTGTGTGTGTATACACTGATAGGTAAAAAGAAATTGTGGTGTATAAATGTTTTATAGGCAGCAAAGATCAAACTTTTTTTTTTCTGAGATGAGATACTAGAGGAGGCGGAATCCAGATCTGAGGCGACGCCCTGTTTGATTCCAGGTCTTTTAAGGTCCCACTGAGTTATTTTTGGCGTGGATCGCGTTTCCACGTCAGAGCTTTCTGGATCTCTGTGGATCATTAGAAACACACACACACACACACACACACACACACACACACACACACACACACACACACAGGCACGTGCATACAAGGTGCTTTGAGGCTTGCTGGCAGTCATTCAGGGAAAATGACTTGTTTACGTCTGACAGGCTGCTCAGAGACACAGCAGTGTCACCTACAGGCAGCATGTAGGTACTACACTGTATTTAACGTGATCTTTAGTTTAATTCCAAAAATCAGACATCTACCATTTCTTAACAGATTTAAACACCTCAGATATCTTTAAAAAATTTTTTATTAAAACAACAGATCTTAAAGATAAAACAGATCTATTGATTGAAAATGATAATTGACTGATCAGCCTGTTTGATGTGGTTTTAAAATGTTCATGTTGTGATACTTTGCCATGCTAATCTGGTGTGTGTGTGTGTGTGTGTGTGTGTGTGTGTGCGCGCAGCTGAAGCCTGCTCCAGCCAGTGTGGCGATGGTCTATCAGGACCACCTGTCAGCCATGAGGAAGAGGAGGATGAAGAGGAAGACCTGGTGATGATCCCCTCCCCAATGGCCAGCCCCTGCGTCCGCTATGCTTCCTGCACCTCCCTCGACTCCACGGCCGAAACTGACCCAGATGGTGGACCTGAGGAGGAGGATGAAGAGGAGGAGGAGGAGGATGAAGATGGGTTCCTGCGACTACATGGCGGCTCTCTGGAGGAGAGCTGGTTCATCACGCCGCCGCCGTGCTTCACGGGCCGCGGCATCCAGCCCATGTTGCTGGAGACCAGCCCACTGGAGAACCTGCTGATCGAACACCCCAGCATGTCCGTCTATGCCCACCACAGCCCCCCCAGACTCAATCTGGACCCTCTGCCCCGGTCCCTCGACCTGGACCTGGGCTTGTTGCCCGGCAACATGCCTGCCACCCCGACACCCGCAGGAAGAAAGGAGGGCAGACACTCGCTGGACGCCGCTCATCACAGGTAAAGACCCGAGCAGGATTTTACATTTCTAAAAGTACTTCTTTAAAAGAGATTTTAATGACGACGGTAAACCAGATCTGACGGGCTGCATTTGTCAGAAAAGTCTTATTTTCTCTAAATAAATTCAGGATTTTTTATTTTTAGAAATGAGAATAAAGCAAAGCGCTGTACGAAAAACCTAGAGAATGACAAATCACCATCTTAACGTTCTCCTCTGTTATCGCCCCCTGCAGGCCAGAGGTGGCAGTGATCCAGCGTCACTCCAGCCTCCACGCCGCCTGTTACGCGGCGGCGCTGTCCGCTCAGGCCGGCCTGCTGCAACAATCCAGCCGCCTCGGCCAGCTGCCATCACGCAACGCCCTGCGACGCCTCAACCTGCTTCGACCCCCAAAAACTGCCACCACGCACCTGCACCAGCCCAGCCAGAGACACCTCAACTTCTGAGGCCAAGGCAATCTTCATCATCATCATCATCATCATCATCATCATCATCGTCGTCGCTCTCAGCTCAAAGTCCTAAAGGCCTTTTCACACCCGGTCTGACATTATTTATTGTTCATAATCACTAAAAAAGGTGGAGTGTGCGTTTTGAAGATTCATAAGTGAACGTTGTGATCGTCTCTTTTCTTTCTGCTCGCGTTTTTATTCTTTTTTTTTTTTTTNTTTTTTTTTTTTTTTTTTTTTTTTTTTTTTTTTTTTTGGCAAAAATATTGAACTCGGTGTGAAAAGGCCTTAACACCAGCCACACACACACACACACTTCATGCCGTTTTTTCATGCCGTCAAAACACCAGCAAAGTACAGATGAGTTGATCGTTGTCTTCAACACACCTCCTTATTCTCTAAAGGCCTGGTGGTCTTTTCATCCACTGTATCTGATTTATTCTCCTCATCCCTCCATCCTGTTTGACTGACTTTCAGACAAAGGGATACAAAAGGTCAGTTTTCCTGTTCCTCTCCATCCATCCATCCATCCATCCATCCACCCTGTTTGTTTCTCCTCCCACTGGATCGCTTTGTGTTCACTCACCAGGAGAAGGAGGAGGTGTAACGGTGATGTCTCCTCCTCCTTTTTTCTTTCACTTCTCCTTCGCAGACAATATAACTTGTAGAATCAATGCTGTAGGTCACTTTACTCAGCGGCAGCTTCACAGCGTTTCTGCAGAATCAGCCGAGCGGTTTGCATGATGTCATGGTGATGTCATCGCGGGGCTGTGGGGCCTCACGCTGTCATGTTTTTTGTTTGGTTTTTTTTTGTTTTTTTGTGGTGATGATGATGCACCTGGTGACTTAGCAGGAGATATTTCAGATTTTCTCACAGGGAATCACATAAACGTGCAGAAAAATATCTGCCAACACAGAGTTGCTGTTTAATAATACTGTAAGAGTGTCGCGACATTGCCCCGGGCAAAGTTGCCAGGCATTGTTGCCCAAAAAGTTGCCAGTTGTATCACCAAAGTGCTAAATCAAGTTATGACGGTCAGAGAGTCTCAGGAGTTATTTTCTTTTTAAGCCTTTTTTTTTTTTGGTTTTTTTATTTTTTGGAGTTTTTAACAGATTTTTATTGAACACTTTTTTCAAGTGTTTAAAGGGACATAAAGGGATTTTTAAAGGGATTGTGCATGTTAGAGCCCAATAAAAAATCAGTGTACATGTTACGTTACTGACAACCATTTCCCAAAATATATGACTTAAGCAATAAATTTTAGATTGTTTTTCCTACTTTCCAGACTGTGATTTTCAGTTCATTCCAGTACGTTATTAAAATCAACCTGTAGAGACCTAAAACACGCTTGAGATAAATAATCCTTGAGATAAATAATTGCACATAGCAAACATGCCGAAGTAACTTTATTTAGATCCAGCACAGAGCTGCATGGAAGACGATATATGTCTCCGCCAGGAAATATATTCCCAGGAGAAGACGGCTTTTACCGAGTAATTAAACTGACCCGTGCCTTCTACAATTAAGCATGAGTGTTATCAGGTGAAACATTGAATTTTAAGGTGTGTGTGTGTGTGTATCACCTGAACATTTAATTTTGAAAGATTAGGAGATTTGAAAAAATAACAGGAAAACCAAAATACGGTTTGATGTTTTGGCTGTCAGTAACGTAACATATATGCAGGTTGTGTTTATCGGGCTGAAACATGCACAATTGGCAGTTTGGTCCGAAGGTCCTCTAGTGGCGAGGAAAAGTCATGGAAAGAAAATTAGCAGAAAATATTAACAAGCCACCAATGACACATCCCAGATTTCCTCACAGTCACAGATGATTTGTCTTATGAAATCAGTGCAGATGTGCAAAGAAACTCTTCTTCTAGTTTTTTATTTCCTGCTTTCAAACTCATTAAGGCTGCAAACATCTGGCTGTGAGTCGCTGATTTTAACAGGATTAAAGTCAGAAATTTCCTTTAATTTTCTGCCCGGAGTATTAAAGTTCTAAAAATTCTTTTTTTTTTTTTTTTTTTTTTTTCCTCCTGAGTTTAAAATAATTTTTTTTTTATTGGTTCTGGCTGTGTGAGCCCCACAGCGCCACCTTGTGGTCGTCAAATGCGACGTCTCTGCAGTGCCGTCTGAACCTGCCTTTGACTTTGTAATTCAGTACTTTTCACGATGTTTTCTTTTTTTGAAACTAGAAAAAAAGTTGGAAAAATTACTGGGTTAAATATCACTAAACGCCTTGTTTTAATGGTAGCTTTGAGATGAAAAGGAAAAAAATGTATTAAAAAAAAACTTCCAAAATATTTTTTGAAAAGAAAACATAAATTACATATCAGTATGAAGTCGGTATATATGCGTTTATGGTATCTTGTATAGGTGTGTCTGGTTATGTCAGTGTGCGACTTGTTGCATGATTGTAGAGTTGTGTTCGTATGATGGAAAAAAAGCAAAATAGAAATGGATTTTGTAATTTTTTTGTTTGTTCTTAAAAGAATCTGCAGTCCACTTCTCAGGGTCTCAACCAATCACCTTTATACTTTAGGAAAATGCAGATGTACTTGATGGCTTTTGATTATTTTCTTTTCTTTTCTTTTTTGCATGCTGGGACTTTTCCAGCTCGATCCCAGCAGGCTTTCCCCTCCTGAAAATGTTTGTTTAGTAATAATTGACTTTTATTTAGCGTGTCAAAAATATTCTCTCGGTCCCACGACTGTGAAAATGGACTTTTTTTTACCTTCTCAGTCGATTATTTGAAATCTGTCGGGATGGAGTAAAACTGTTTTGTGTTTTCAGTGACGTTTCTATATTTGCTCAGTGTACCTAACCTGGTATTTGACTTGTATTTTATGCTTTTTACTTATTTTATTTTCCAAGTTAACTTAGTTACATTTTGTTAAACTGTAAAAAAAAAAAAAAAAAAAAAAAAAAATTAAACCAAAAAAGTAGTAATGATCTTTAACCAGTTTATAATACTGTTTTTATTAATACTAGTATTTGTTAACAGTGCTTGGTCTCTGCACTCTGACTGTTTAACAAGTTAGTGTGTCTGTTGGGAAAAGTGGAGCCTGAGCCAAGTCTCCACTCTGCAAAAAAAAAAAGAGAAATGATCCATCTGCACAGTCACTGAGTCTGATCTGGAAGCTTAAAATCATACTTTTTTGCGCTCAGGTGGAAAGTTCAATCGTTGCAGCACAAACTAGATGAACTCATAGAAATGATCTTGAAGGATCTTGAAACAGGTGAAAAGCTCAAACTTCACATTTTCTTTAAATTCACATTTGTGTCACCATCATTTTTTTTTTTTTTTATCAGACAAACGGGCAGCTTCATTATTTTGTTGTTGATAAATTATGAGCCAAGAAGAAAGTGAGCAGAGCTGGAAGTAATGGGTTAGGGTTAGGGCTAACCCTAACAGGTTCAGAGGCTCTGAGAGTTGCACGTTTTATGTATTTCTGGCTGCTCTTCATGATCGTGTCTTTTGAGCTGACCTGAATTGGCGCTCCAGCCTTTCAGCTCTTGCCAGACATGAAAAAGACTTGAGCTGGAAGCTGATTGGCCTCAGATAATGATGTCATATTTGGACTGCCAAGAGAAGGACTTCAAATCCATCCAGCATTACCTTTGAGTTACAGCGTTCTATGTTGACTTGTTAAGTTATCAATCAAACCTGGTAACTTCACACATGCAAAAAAATTAGCTCTGAGAGTGAAACATGAAGGACGACAACAAAAAAATCATCCAAGTACAGCTATTTGAAAGTAGACATTTAGGAACTGGATCCTATTAGAAGTTGAATGTACTAAATGGAAGGAAGATCTGATTTTAAGATCTGATTTTTGATCATTTGGTGACTTCATGATGGAGACTTTTTTTTTTTTTTTTTTTTTTTTTTTTTTGCAGTTTGGCTCCTGAATTTCCAGTCAAATCTTTCAGTTTTTTCTTCTGTGGTCTTGCTGATGGGAAAACAGACACACAGCATTAAAGGACCATACCACCATTTTGCATGTTTGAGCCTAATATATTCAATTTTCATACATGTTACGTTACTGACAATCATTTCCCAAAGGATAAAACCATTTTTCAGCTTTCCTGATATTTTGCAAAATCTCTTAAGTTTTCAAAATCAAATATTCAAGCGATACTTTAAAAAACCTGAATACACGTCTTGTTGGTGATGATGGATTACCTATCCCAAGAACGTTTCAAGTATCAACAAGTTGATTTTAATAGCAGAATGAACTGAAACCAATGGAGGTCTGGAAGGTAGGAAAAACATTTTTAATTCACCGTTCCAGTAGTATACTTTGGGAAATGACTGTCAGGAACGTAATATGTATGAAAATTGAATATATTAGGCTCAAACATGCAAAATGGATGGTATGGTCCTTTAAAGAAGTGCTAACAAACATTTTGTTAGACTTCTGTACGGTTTGCTGTAAATAATTGTGACGGTAGCGGAGTTTCTCTCTGGTGTATTTAAACATTTTCCTTGATTTCACGAATGCCTCTCTTCTATCGAGCTTTGCAATCAGACGTTCCTGTCAGCCGGATGTTATGTTGTCAGGAAAAAGACAAACCAAGAGAGAAGGGAACGGAGGAGACCCTCACGCTTTGTGTGTTTTTTGTTTTTAATTTTGACTTTTTGTCCACGGCTCAGTCTCATCTCTCCATCATCAAACTAACAGGGATTTGTGATGTTATTTTGTTCAATGCCTTGAAATTTGTGGATCACGTGCCTTCCAGGTTAAAATGTTTGTAATGACAATGCGTCGATGAAGAACTTGAACTTTTTTTTTTTTTTTTTTTTTTTTTTTTTTTTTTTTTTTTTTTGTTAAACGTCCCGAGCGGATGTAATTAAAAACACAGAAATGGACATCAGAAACCAACTATGCACCACTGGAGGAAGCTTTTTGACTCCGCATGGACGCCCAGCTCTGTACAGCTTTTCTAAAAAAGGACTCAACAAACCAGAATGATGTAGCAAAAAAAAAAAAAAAAANAAAAAAAAAAAAAAAACACCTGTTTCTCTCCTTTATTTTGAAAGTGTGAAGAATATTTTGTGGCATTTTTATCTCTCATCAAGTGTTCTAGATGTTTTGCTTTTATTTGTGTAGTTTACTGGAATAATACAGCACTTTGCCAAAAAAAAAAAAAAAAANAAAAAAAAAAAAAAAAAAAGAAAAGAAAAAACAGAAATAATGGTGTAGGAATTTGTAGGGTTAACGGTTTATTTATCGACGTAACTGTTCTCCTTAATATTTTTTTGGATGTACTCCGTTTTGAATGTCAGAAAAAAATGCTAATAAAAAATTAGGGTCATCTGTTTCAAACTGGTATAGTTACTACATGTGATTTGTTATTAGCCTCAATAAATGTTTTCATAAACAGACCTCCTGTCTCTGGGTTTGTCTCCACAGCCACGATTCCAGCCTTCCTGACCGGCTCTGCTGCCAGTTTGATACACCACCATTTGTTGTGCAAGCTCACACAGTCAGCATTTTTTTGTTCAACGTTTGCTCAACATTTTTGTCAGTTCCTCTGCTGACTCTTGTACTCTCTCTCTCTCTCTCTCTCTCTCTCTCTCTCTCTGTCGTTGCTGTCCACAACAAAGATAAGACCCTGTGTGTTCTGGAAATAGTGTCTCCACAGTGGTCGGATCTTGTCCTGACTACTGATGTCCCAAACCGTGAAGCAGATGTTCTTGTACTCTATGGTCTCCATGTTGAAATCTATAGTTGTGATAGTGGTAATAATCAACTAAGCAAAATCAATAGCAGGAAAGCAGCAGGTCCAGACCAGATATCAGGAAAGTGCCAGTGCTCTGGCTGCTGTTTTTATAGGCGCCTTTAACTGGTCACTGTATGAATGTAAAGTTCCAGCATGTTTTAAAGCAGCAGTTATAATTCCAGTGCTTAAGAGGTCAGATGCTAACAGTCTCAACGACTACAGACCGGTAGCACTGATCTGCAATAATGAAGGTTTTTGACTGGTTAGTCCTGAACCACCTGTCAAATGTTGCCATCGACTTGAACCAATTTGCATACAGAGCAGGCAGGTCAGAGGTCGACACTGTTTCACTTTTACACTCTTCAGCACCTTGAAAGTTCTGGCTCATTTGCTCAGTTTTTATTTGTGGATTTTAGCTCTGCTTTTAACTATATCCTACCTCACAAACTCTCTGACTGCCTCCTAGACCTGGGAGTCACCCACCCACTTGCTCTCTGGATCCTCAATTTTCTCCAGAATCGGAAACAAGTGGTTAAAATTAATAATAGCTTCTCTAAGTCCCTCATCATCAGCACAGGTGCTCCACAAGGTTTGTGTGTTATCCCCGCTCTGATACTCTCTGCATTAATCATCTCTAATAATTTCACCTCTCAGCACAGCTCAGTTAAAACATTTAAATTATCAGATGAGGAGGCCTCATCTGATAATGGTGAACTGCTCATAGGGAGGACATCGCCCTTATGACTAGATGGTGTCTTAACAATAACCTGCATTTAAATGTTTCTAAAACAAGAGAAATGATTATTGACTTCAGAAGGGGCCCTAAAGATATCAAACCATTGCCCTTGCCAGGAGGTGGAGTAGGTGGCCAGTTTTAAGGTTTTAGGTACCACCATCTCTTCCTCCCTGAAGTGGTCAAACATGACAGCTATCACAGGCAAAGCCCACCAACAACTGGTCTTCCTCAGACACCTGAAAAAAACGTTTAAAGTTTCAAGAGAAGGTTTACAGATCTGTGATAGAATCTATTCTCACTTTCTCAGTAACAGTGTGGTTCAACAACATCCCAGGAAGGAAAACAGAGAGACTTGTGCACACAGCCTCAGGAATCACTGGCATCAAACTTCTTGCTCTCAAAGAAATTCATGGGTCACTCTGAAAACAATGGGCTGAAAAATCTTAAAAGACCAGTCGCATCCTGTTAACTCTCTGTTCAAATTTCTCCCTTTGGAGAAAAAAAGGCTCAAATCTCTTCCCTCAAAGACCACCAGATTCAGGAACAGCATATATAATATTCCCTGCCAGAGGATCTCAGGCTGGCTAAGCCAGTTTTTTCTTTTAAAACATTACTGAAAACTTTCTTTTATCATAAGACCTTCTCTTAAATGTTGCACTATTTTATTGTGGTTAATTCTGTTCTTTTGTATTGTTTAATTGTTGTTTTTGTCTCCTTGGATTTTATCTTTTGTGTTTTAATGACTGTTCTGTGCAGCCTCTTGTAACTTTGTTTTAAAAAGGTGCTAAATAAATAAAGTTATTATTATTATTATTATTATTATTATTATTATTATTATTATTATTATTATTATTATTATATACATCTGCAACTTGTATTTAAAAATAATTCTCAGGACTTAATTTTTAATTATTCCTTGTAACTGTTATGATTCAACTTTATGTTAAATGTAGTTTTGCTCTGATTCAGTTTTGTAGTTTTTAACTGTTATTTATTGGTAAATAGGTCACAGACACACTTCTGAGACTCATCAGATATATATATATGTGTAATGAATGACTGTTATGTTTTTCTGTTTATTTATTATGAGCACACTGAGACAAATTTCTATCACTTGTAAGTTCACATGATAATAAAGTATTGACTTGTATTGTACTGTACTTTCATTACTTTATAATATTTATTGATTCTAACAGTTTCAGCTCAATACACAGCTACTACTATTATCATAATAAATATTACTGGTCCAAGCGCTATTACTAGTGCTACTGCTACTTACATCGCTACTATGATTACTACCACTGCTTGTATACTAGTACTAGTAGTATTACTTATTATTGTGTTACTGTTGCTATTAGTACGACCAGGCCTTCATATGAGCTTTTTTAAAATTTTAAATTACAAATTATTTTTGTATTACGAATTATTTTTATTTATTTATAGTTTTTTTTTTTAACTTAAGTTTGGTTGTACATATGTTTTATCCATTTATTCACATTTTTTTAATATGAAAGAATGACTATTAATAATATGAATAATATAATAACGTGAATATGAATGGTCTTTATTGATATATGAAAGTGTGTCGGTAGTTAAATTAAACCTGCTCTAGAAACAGGAAACAGTTTTAAGGCTCCAGCTGTTTGACAGCTGTACCACGTGCTCGCTTTGTTTACATCCTGTCGCGGCAGCACGCGACTCTGCTCGCTCGCTCTCTCATTGGCTGAGCGTCATGGAAGCCCCTCCTACAGGCGGGACTCAGACCCGGAAGCCAGTTGGGCACTGCGAAAAACTTACAAATATGTCGATAGAGAAAAGAAATTACAGCACATTTCAGACGTTAGGTAGAGGATGTATGACTACCGAGTCGTTTAACTTTAACCGGAACATAAGGAAAACGGTGTTTGCATCAAAAATCCTCTCTACCCTCCGGTGTCCGTTTGAAATGAACGCAGAGCCCGACTTTACTCGGTAAAGGACTTGTTTAGTTGTGCCTAGATAGATTTTATATGTTTACGACGAGTAATTTATCATCATACGCATCTGTTTCTGTTGCCCGTTTCAAAAATCGTGATTGAGATTTGAACATTTAGCGCGTTCCTGTGAACCGGGAACGGACATGCGCATTGGGCACAGATCGATGCGGATATAAGGATTGGCGCCGGCGCCACAGCTGATCTATTCATTCATTCTTCTTCATCTAGCAGGTAAGAGCTCTGAGCTCAGGCTCACATTCAACTTTTATAACTATCAGTAAGCATATTTAAAGAGTATTTGGCCTTTAAAGGCTTCCTGTGGTTTGCACGGCGCGTTTATGCTTCGTTGTGCCACCGTTTGTCCGTGTTTGGCTTAGTTTGATGGTGAATCTGAAGGTATGGATGTTCTGCTGTACTTTAACTGTATTTATGTTATGTTTTGAATTCTTTAAAACAGCTTCCGGTGCTTGTATGTTCTTAGTTACATCGTTCTGGTGTTGCATTTTTGCCTCGAAGTGCATTTTGTGAAGATTTGTGTTTTAAAAGTCCTGATCGGATCAAAATGGAGGCTGGCTGCTCTTTCAAATAAAACTTGTCATGTTTTAGTTTCGCTTACCTTCGCTGCGTTGTCTGTTTTGCACAGAACACGCAAATATGTACTTCTTTACAAGCAAAACCCTCAGATTATTAGTTTATGTGGGCATGAAGGTGAGGTCGTTATTGTTGACCTAGTTAGCAAGAACCGAGCTAACTTTGCTAATTACAGTAGCTGACCTCTGAACTTAGCTTCGCAGTGTGGGCTTGTTTGTAGGTTTTTGTGGGACTCGGTGTACTTTGAGAAGCTTGTGGTGTAGATATGTACTCCTTCATAGTTTATCCCAGCAGTTATGAGTGGTAGAAAGTTGAAATATTTTAATTTTAGCGGTCAAATCGCCCAGTTTCCCCCTCAGACTTGGAGGAGTTTCAGGGAGGCAGGGCTCAAATCCTCCCGCTTTGCGCTGCGGAAATTGGCGCGTCTTTAACTTTCAAATCTAAAATAAAGTTCATATTTCCGACTTTTCACACAGTATAACCACACCAGAGCCTGCTAAAGGTTATCGTTCATTGCTTAAGATAAGAAACTTGGGTCTGAATTGAACATTTTCGAGCATTTTTTGTCTGAAACTGGACCGCGGCTCCAACAGTAGCCCGCCTCCTTTTGGCTGCTATTAGCTAGTACTCAATTTAGCGGCTAGTTTTCTCTTGATTAATTAGACAGTTATTTCTGATTTATCTCTTTTAACAAGTTAAGCCTCTAAAAATAACATTAAGCTTACAATTATGGTGAATTATAAGGTGAAATATGACGTAAATATGTGGTGGCTTCATTAGCCAGCTATCTCTGAATAGTATTGTTTGGTGAGCTAGTGTGGCTTCTGTTTTTTTATGATCATATTACCTGTTACCGAAATATAAACTTACAAAAATGGAACCACAGCATGCAAATGTTAATGATAAATGTGATATTTTAGCTCAGTAGGTCTCAAAATTTGCTCTAAGACTTCTAGGAGCTAGTTTAGCGATTTATATTTGCAGATGTTTTGCACACAGGCTTACATAACCAAACCAGAATAGTATGAAATATCTCATATCTTGGTGTATGTCAATATTTTAACAATATTCATGGCTTCAGGACTTTCCAGGAGGCTTTGAAATTGTTCAAGGAAGTCCCAAGAAAAATTATTGTACTAAGTCACAACTCAGCTACAAAGTTTCATTCTGGCGAGTTTTTTGATGAATTGATTATTTGGCCATTTATTAATGAAGGGACATTAATTCCATAGACATCATCATCATCCTCACAGCTTCATCTTTTCTTCTAAATCCCCAATGCAGATGGAGAAAAACATGACTTGTCTTAGCAAATATGGCAGGTTTTCCCATTTAAAATGGTGGTGTGTTTGTGGTGATGGGGGCTGTGTTTTTTTCCACTGGAGATTGTGTAGCTTCTTGTGGGCATCCAGCAAACCCCCGACCCTGCTGGCCTGTTACATAGGAAGTTGATTGCTCTCTATTTGCTTTAATGAGTTTCTTTACAGGTTTTAACGTCGTCATTAAGGTGAAAGGTATCTAATCTGTCTGTGTTTCCTTTGCAGCGCAGCCATAAATACAGACGACGTCATGTCCAGACGCAGGTGAGATGCTGTGAACTGCTTTCTCTCCCACAATTAAAACTAAAAGTTTATGAATGACAGGAGATGATTTAACTCTCGCACAAACACATCAGTAAATCCAGTTTTCATTTTGCTCTACATAGTTTTTGGTCATCTGGGGGTTGAAGGAAAAACTTGAGCTCTAAAACTAGTGAACAGTCTTAGAAATACAGGATATAATAGTTCAGACAAAAGACGCACTGAAGCGTGCAGTATTGTGATGTTCACGTGAGAAACATTTGAGAATGAAGCGTGATTCTAATTTTTAATGTGCACGTGTTATTTTTCAGCAGTCGCATCACACTGCAGGCCCGAGATTCAAACATGCCCGAGCCGTCACCCAGAATGCCGCTGAGGAAAAGGAAGTCAGAGGTTTGCCACTTTCCATATTCATATCCAGCACCGTGCTTGTTGTTGCTGCAGTCATGTAATTATTTTCATTTCCATGTATTTTTTTTTTTCATTGCTTCTGTTTTTTTTTTTATTTTATTTTATTTTTTTTTAGATACGTGTACTGTAGAGTCTAATCTTAGAAATGCCCAGTGAAGAAATAATATCATAAACCTGTTTCTTTCCTCAGCCTTCCAAAAAGAAGCTGCAGCCTTCTGTCAAGAAACAAAACTATGAAATACAGGTCAGCGTCTCCACATTTTATTAAAGGACCATACCATACATTTAGCATGTTTGAGCCTATTATATTCAATTTTCATACATGTTATGTTACTGACAATCATTTCCCAAAGGATAAAACCGTATTTCAGCTTTCCTGATATTTTGCAAAATCTCTTAATCTTTCAAAATCAAATATTCAAGTGATACACCCACCTTAAAAATCCATGTTTCTCCTGCTAATAGTTACACAGCCTTATGAAGTCACGGTCCTTTAAATTTTTCCATAAACACAGGTTTTCTTTTGGGACTATATTCCCCGGTGGAGGCATACATTCACTCCACGCTTTTTATTGAGCTTTAATGCTAAAATTATGTAACTTAAAAAAAAAAAAGTCCTGAATACACGTCTTGTTGGTGATGATGGATTACCTATCCCAAGAACGTTTCAAGTATCAACAAGTTGATTTTAATAGCGTACCACAATGAACTGAAACCAATGGAGGTCTGGAAGGTAGGAAAAACATTTTTAATTCACCGTTCCAATAGTGTGCTTTGGGAAATGATTGTCAGTAACATAACATGCAAGCTCAAACATGCATGATTGCCGGTATGGTCCTTTAACTCTGAAAGACTGGCTGTATAGAATAGCTGATAAGAGTTGTGTGTGTGTGTGTGTGTTGTTGTTGTTGTTGTTACCAGTTTTTCAGAATGTGGTCTCCTCCCGCTCGATAATCAGTGTGACCTGCCTTCATTTAATCTCTTGTATTTCTTACATTATGTTTATTATTGTTTCAAACAGAAATACAGTCGTAGCTAAATTATGTGACTAAGGGTTGCTTGCACATTACATCTTTATTGTACATTATTCTGACTATTATCAAGCTGCTCAAGCTGTAACATTAGCTGACATGAAATGATTTTGTTTTATAACACACCATACACAAAATAATTTTATTTTCAAACATACCATCTTCTATTAGTGTCATCTGCTGTCAAAGTGCAATACCTTCTTATCACCACAAGGTGTCACCGTTGAGCTTCAGTGGAACTTAACATGAAGTCTTTGTAGGGTGATGATTTTAAGACTCTTTTTTTTTTTTTAGANAAAAAAAAAAAAAAACAATCTGAGAGTTTATTTTTACTTTTTTTTTCTCAGAAGGAACACAACAGCCTTTTGCTGGTTTAGCAGATAAAACCCAGGAGATTAAATCAAATCAGTTAAAACCTACATGGTTCCCTTTAGTAAAGGTCTCTGTAACTCTGATTAACGCTCCTGATTCTCTGTGTTCTCCAGAAGTGTTGGTTGGAGGACGGAGTGACTCCCTGCGTCCTCATTGAGACTCCTCACAAAGAGCTGGAGCCTTCTGATCCGTCCGGCTTCAAGCAGTACCGATTCAAGAACCTCTTCATCCAGTCCTCCCCCATTCCTCACCTCAGGTCAGTGTGTGTGAGTGTGTGTTTTTACACTTCAGCAAGCCTTTTTTTTTTTTTAAGAACTTGTGAAGTGATCAGAAATCGGCACATGAATGTTGAACAAATGTTAGAAAAAAAAAACTAAAATGCTGTAGAGAATTTTTAAAAGACCATACCACACAATTTGCATGTTTGAGCCTAATATATTCAATTTTCATACATGTAACGTTACTGATAATCATTTCCCAAAACTACTGGAACGGTGAATTAAAAATTTAAAATGTTTTTCCTACCTTCCAGACTGCCATTGGTTTCATTTCATTCCAGCAAGCTATTAAGAACCATACCACCCATTTTGCATGTTTGAGCCTAATATATTCAATTTTCATACATGTAACGTTACTGATAATCATTTCCCAAAACTACTGGAACGGTGAATTAAAAATTTAAAATGTTTTTCCTACCTTCCAGACTGCCATTGGTTTCATTTCATTCCAGCAAGCTATTAAGAACCATACCACCCATTTTGCATGTTTGAGCCTAATATATTCAATTTTCATACACGTAACGTTACTGACAATCATTTCCCAAAGCATACTACTGGAACGGTGAATTAAAAATGTTTTTCCTACCTTCCAGACCTCCATTGGTTTCAGTTCATTCTGCTATTAAAATCAACTTGTTGATACTTGAAACGTTCTTGGGATAGGTAATCCATCATCACCAACAAGACGTGTATTCAGGTTTTTTTTAAAGTTATGTAATTTTAGTGTTTAAGCTCAATAAAAAGCGTGGAGTGAATGTATGCCTCCATCGGGGAATATAGTCCCAAAAGAAGACCTGCATTTATGGAAAAATTTAAAGGACCGTGAATTCATAAGGCTGCGTAACTATTATCAGGAGAAACATGGATTTTTAAGGTGGGTGTATCACTTGAATATTTGATTTTGAAAGATTAAGAGATTTTGCAAAATATCAGGAAAGATGAAATACAGTTTTATCCATTGAGAAATGATTGTCAGTAATGTAACATGTATGAAAATTGAATATATTAGGCTCAAACATGCAAAATGGGTGGAATTGTCCTTTAAGACAATTAAAACAGAATTATCTAAGTTGTTCAACTAAAAGACTGAATCTGACAACTTTCATCTGGAATTAAGTGAAACATCGAGTCAGAACGAGCAGATAAAGATGTCAAACGCCTTTTTTTTTTTTTTTTTTNTTTTTTTTTTTTTTTTTTTCTTTTTCCAGCTGGGCTAGTTCAGACGACGTGTGGATCAAAATGCTGAACAAGGAGCTGAAGTACGTCCACGATAAGAGTTACCTGCAGAGGCATCCCAAGCTGCAGCCCAAGATGAGAGCCATCCTGCTGGACTGGCTGTTTGAGGTCAGACACAAGTTTTGGCCGACGTGTCAAAAACAGAGATCCGGCCTTTAAGCTAAAGAATGGATGTGCAGAATGTTTAATGTTTAGGTTTTGTAGGATTTTGCCGGTAACGCTCCCTCTGTGTGTGTGTCTGCAGGTCAGCGAGGTTTACTGTCTCCACCGGCAGACGGCGTATCTCGCTCAGGACTACTTCGACCGCTTCATGCTGACTCAGCAAAACGTCGGCAAGGACTACCTGCAGCTCATCGGCATCACTGCGCTTTTCATCGCCTCCAAGATGGAGGTGAGCCCCTCCTCGTCTGACCGCCGGAGATCTCCCCAGTGCTCGGGGTTTAATTAGCGTCTGATTGCGTATCAGGCGTTATTTTTCAGGTTGTCATTGAGCGTTGTGTGGCGTGTTGTTGAGCTTTCAGGTACCATGTGACGTGTTACAGCTGAGAAATATAAACAGGAAACGCTCGAATATCTTCATGTCTGCTGTAGATGGAAAAGGTCATGTTTAGTTCACGTTTATTTTTGGCAATACAGCCTAAAAAAACACCGTATCTTAAGGTATTTCTGTGTTAACGATATATGAACAGCGTAACGCTGAGCAGTGTTACTGGTGTATCAAAAGTAAATGATACTGCAAACTGACATGAGAAAAAGTCAGTACAGCAGAGTGTTTCCCATTTAAAAAAACAACTAAATACTGTAATAATTTAGCTTGTAAACAGTAACTCAAATTAGCTTGAGCGGTGAGTCCTCAGCACAAAACATAAATAGTATCAGAAAATAAAATGACTGATGTCATCAGATCTGATCTTTGGCAGGTTATGATATTCCCTAAATAACTGAGGTAAGCTCAGCTGAAGTTAGCGTAGCGGCTAAGCTAACACTGTTCATACGGCCAGCTAATGTTCCAGATAATGCTTGACGAGTCGCTGTCACTTCCTGCTTTTTTTGTATCTCAAAGCAGCTGATTGGCTGTCCTCCTCATGTGACTTTGTGACTTTCTTGGTATTGGCCGGGTGTTTCAGGAGGTGAAACTGATTTGTTGTTTCTAGCTTTAGCTGTTAGCCGGTTAGCTTAGTAGTCCAGCCGTTTCCAGACAGCAGAGGTAGCTCTTTGTTTTTTTTTTTTTGGTTTTTTTTTTAAAGTGCTGAGCTCTACTTCACTCTGTTTCTGTGTGTGATGTGAAAGTTCATCAACACGTCATCAAAATGCAGCATTGTCAATATCGTGACATGATACATTTTTATTATATAAAAATATCAAAATTATATAAAAATTCATTTAAAAAAATATAAAATATAAAAATATATGATAAATTTTATTATATAACAAGTTTACAGTCTTATCATGTATGATATAATAATTGTATATGTATGTATATATACACACACACACACACGATATAATGATTATAACCCTAATTGTCATAGATTTAAAGTGCTCTTAGTGCAGAAACACATCAGTACACAAAATACAAGACAAAGTGACAAATACTATTGTGTAAAATTCAAATACAGTGTGTACTAGTGCAGGAATCAGTTACAAATATCCTGCTTACACTGTTCATAAAGAGATAAGAGTAACAAATAAAATACATGTCAGGAAAACAAAACAGTTTGGGTTTCAGGTTAAAGACGGCAATGTGTGGATTTATAATATTTTATACATATATATATATATTTTAGGCATATTTGTGAGTATACTGTAGAAAGCACAGCAGGAGTTAATAAAAACAGCCGTGTGTTCTAATGTGTCTCCAGGAGATCTACCCTCCTAAAATCTATGAGTTTGCCTACGTCACTGATGGAGCCTGTGACATGTGGGACATCCAACGCACAGAGCTCCTCATACTGAAGGTACACACACACACACACACGTTTGATGTCTTTGAGATGTGAGTAACAAATACAACAATATATCTGCTGATACTATTGACTTATTTTTTTATATAATCGCACATTACAAGCTGCTATTTCTAACGAACATCTCTCAGATTTGCTTATTAAAGCCTCAACATTAAGGCAGGAGAAACGAACATTATTAAAGATAATGGTAAATTGTGAACAGTAAAAATTAATAAAATAGAATATATTCATTTAAAAAAAATTTAATGGATATTTTTTTTAAAACTACTAAACTTTAATATAGTAAGGATATTACTTACTATATTAAAGTAATACTGTATATTATAACTTTAGGATTTAAACTGAAGTTTTCCAAGTTTAAGTCCTTAGGGACTTAAACTTGGAGCTGATGTGTCTTTGCGTACCGTGTGAACCCGTTTGTCTGTCCTCAGGCGTTGGACTGGAACCTGTGTCCTGAGACTCCCATCTCCTGGCTGAAGCTGTACGTACAGGTCCAAGCCCAGAAGGACGGAGAGAACTTCCTGGTGCCGCAGTTTTCCCAGGAGACGTACATCCAGATCACGCAGGTACGTTAAAACCCTCACGCCGTTATTCCACAGCGCTGCAAATCACACCTCACATTGCCCGGAGTGAATTCACACTTCAGCCTCACCCTGACCTTTGACCTTTGTGTTTTAGCTGCTGGACCTGTGCGTGATGGACAGGAACTCGCTGGACTTCAGCTACAGCATTCTGGCTGCCGCCGCCTTCTGCCACTTCTCCTCCTTTGACGTCGTCCATAAAGTCTCAGGTGGGTTTGACGCCTCTGAACGCTGGGCTTTGATGNTCCTCCTTTGACGTCGTCCATAAAGTCTCAGGTGGGTTTGACGCCTCTGAACGCTGGGCTTTGATGAGTCTGTGAACTCTGACCTCAGGTCATGATGGCGATGACGTGGATGAAATCATCGGTCAGAAAGTGCTGCATTCATGACAAAAAGAAAGGCAGGCTCCATTCAGTCCTGACTTCCTATCTGTCTCTCTGTCAGACGTGTTAAAGGTCGTCCTGTCTTCCCGTGTCTCTGTCAGGTCTGACGTGGGAGAGCGTGGCGCTGTGCGTTCGGTGGATGAGACCCTTCATGGAGACGCTGAGAAACGAACCCAAAGCTCAACTCAAGAACTTCAGCAAAGTCAAAGCAGAAGACCGACACAACGTCCAGACACACGTCATCTATCTGGACCTGCTGGTCAGTCTCTGTCTCTGTCTCTGTCTGTCCTAATAAAGCAGCACTTAAATAATGAAACTGAAAGGATGTAGAATCTTCCAGAAGTTGATTTATTTGTGTTAATTTACTCTAAAGTTTAAAAGAATGTATTTTTTTGTCACATTTCAAACTAATTTTAACTGGAAATTTTTACCTTTGTGTTTCGACGCTAAAAAAAAAAAAAAAAATTATTTATTTTCTCCTGCAGAGGAAAGCTCAGGAGCGACAGATGGACAGCAGCACTGACTGCCGGCTGTCTCCCGTTGCCATGGGAACCATGCTGACTCCACCCAGCAGCACAGAGAAACCAGCCAATCACTGAGCTCGACATCACCAGCAAGACGCGCTACCTCTCCAATGACAGGACCCGACCAATAACACGCTTTAATTATATGTAGCAGGTTTTTTTTTTTTTTTTTAACACTAAATTTGAACTTAGACATGATCCGTTTGGGTTTTCTTTATATATACATATTTTTTAAATTATTTGAACCTGGGTTTTTGGCATGTGGAGCGTCTGGTCTGACGTGCAGCAGCGCGTTTAGTCTTGCTTATTGTGTTTTGAGAGGAAACATTTCATACCTCTGAGGTTTTGTCGGTGCTGTTCGGTTTAAACGGGTCTTTTAAAGGCTTTCGCTTCGGTCAGATCAGATGTTGGATTTTTCATTGTAAAGCGGCGTCATGCCTGCAGGGGGCACTGCTGAGTCATTTTACTGACTGACGCGTTTAAATGAGCAGGATTTTTCTCTGGTAAACAAAGTTTGATCAGGTTTTTTTTTAGCGAAACGAGCCGCAGGAATAATCCAGTTTTTATGCTGCCGACTTCCTGGAACCTGCAGGTTATTTTCTGCCTCAGTAATCCCTGCTTCTCTTTTTTTTTTCTTTTTTTTTTTTTTTTTTTTCCTTTTGTCCCAATTAAATTGTCGTTGCAACGTGGTTGCACGTTCTCGTTACATTCCTGAGAAACTTGACTTGCATAGGAAAACACCTAAAGTGTAAAGTGTTTTTTTTTTTTTTTTTTTTTTTTTTTTTTTTTCCCTTTTAGTACGTGTATTTATTTCATGTGTGGTGCTTTGACGATGTGTGTTCATATGTAAAAAATGTTATGAAATTGTTTGATCACTGCCAAAGGCAAAAGCTATTTATGATTTAGCTGCATTGCGTTTGACTTGTCTGAGTGCCTTTAACGAGGAAACGTGCAGGCGCTGTGACGGGAGCGAGCCGCCGCACCAACCGCAAACCTCAAAGTCTGAAGCTCAAAAGTCTGCAGTCAAACAACAAAAAACCATGGAAACTGTTTGTAGATTCAAACATGTATGTTTTTGTAAATAGAGCAATTCAGAAATGTGACTTTTATATCGGAATGTCTCAAATAAATGAACTGAACTCTGCTGCTTTTGCTGCGTCTGAAGTTTTACTTTTCATTTAAAAACAAAAAACTTACTGGACAGGACGATTAATTTTAGCTTTAAAAATCTGGACATTTCTGCCAAACCTGCCAGTTTTCTGCATGTCTCGAAAAAGTTTTTAACTTGATTTGAAAAACCTGAAACTACAAAGATCTTAAAAGTTCTTGATATTCTTAAAAATTTAATTTAAAATAAGCCAAAGAAATGTGCTGAAATGTTACATCAAAAACTACCTAGAAATTCTATAAAATGTTTTAAATTGACTTTAAAATTTGGATTATTTGCTTTTTCTAGAAGAAAATCTGGAATGATGCAAAAAAAAATTGTTCCATATTTGTGATCCATTTATGATCTCCCATTTAGTTTTGGCACATCTATGCTGCCCCCTGCTGGTCAGCAGTGAAATGAAAAACCTCTGATCTTTTCTTTTCACCTTGCTGTGATTTGATTTTAATGTGGCATGAAAAACTCATGTTACAATGAAATATACAATTAATTCAATCATTCAAACAAAATAAACAGTTTGCATTACACCATATGATTTTCACTTATGACACAGTAAATGCATGTATTGAAATGATATACAAATGAAAATGTATTTCACAAATGTTTTATATTTCACTATTTTTTCTTATTTTAATTGTGTCCCTTATAATCTTCCAAAGCCTAGTGATTTTTTTTTTTTAATTTCATGAATATCAGATAGTTATTAAAATAGAGGAAAAGTTCTTATGTGCTGTAAAAGTTTATTAAATTCTGCACACTGTTCTATAAGCTAATTATAAACAGATTCCCAAAAAATATAAAAATGTCCTTTTGGGGCTCCTTAAATTTGATTTGAACCTTTATTTTATAATATAAAACGGATAGGTACTTCAATGATGACAGGAGCCAATGAAATTTCATTCTCATGGTCAAAGCACCACACATGAAATAAAACATCACTATGAACTCAGTTAATTTAAAAGTTTTGTAAAACACAAAAATGATTCAGTCTAGTCTTTTTTCTAATTAAACAACACATTTTGTGGTGTACTGTAAGAAATTATTTAAATTTTTAAGTTAAATCAGCAACAGCACAATAGAAAAGAATTTTAATGCTTTTTTTTTTTTGAAGATATTAAACACATTTGAGCTTTCTTTTATGTTTTAATATAAAAATCTTATCTTGGTTCAGAAAAGGCAGAAAATCTCACATTGTAATTCCATGTAACACTTTAGTAAATGTATTTAGTTTACAACTTATTTTGCCTTTATTTTCTGGAGGTTTTGTGTTGCACTTGTAGTTCATAGATTTAACCACAAGGTGGCGTCGCCGCCGCATGTTAGGCTAAACTACGGTATTTCTGCGTGATCTCCTCAAATATTTTTCCCTTTATGTCTTTTGTTAATTTTTGTTACTTCATATTTCTTGTTTGTGTCTCTTTATTTTTACTGTATTATTCTTTTTTCCATAATTTTCCTTTATTTTTAACATTCTGCTCTTCCTCATTTACTGTTTGTGTTTTTCTTTGCTATTTTTTTTTTTTTTTNATTTTTTTTTTTTTTTGGATTTGATTGATTTTAAATTACTTTTTGAATTATTTCTTTTCAGTTTGTTTTTATAACTTTTTGCTTTTTCGCATCTTTTCTTTTTTAGTCTTTTTCCTACCTCAACTATATTTTTTATTTTCATTCCTTCCTGTCTTTTTTCTTCTTTCATTAACCTGAATAGAACACACACACACACACACACACACACACACACAGAGAGAGAGAGAGAGAGAGAGAGAAAGCGAGAGAGAGGGAGAGAGAGACATGCACGAAGAACAAATCAAATATTTGGGGAAAAGTTGTTTTATTAAAATTCATGTACAAAAGGAAAATTTTGTCAGGCTGCTATAAAACATCATATGTACAACAAATCACACATCAACACGGCTCAGCACTGATCAGTGTGTGTGTGTGTGTGTGTGTGTGTGTGTGTGTGTGACTGACATTAACACATACTGTAACACACAGGAGTTACAGCTGTCACGTGCGTCCAAACATCTGGAGTTTTTATTAGATTTTAGAAAAACTTTTTGGTGCATATTTTGATTCTGAGTCACATGACTCAGGTACAAAAATAAAGTTTCTTTTCTAAACGAGTCTCAGATAAAATATTTCAGGATTTTAACTCCAAAGACGTGAAGCTTTCTGAAAAAATACAGGCTGAGGTGCAGCTAAGCATCTGGAAAATGTTAATTATGGGATATTTTGATGCATGTTTCGTTAAGCAGGGCTGACGGAACGTGGAACGGGTTCCACTCAGGTTCACAAACCTGATTTGGAACCAATCAGATCTTTTTAACCAAAAATAAATCTGTTCGTGGACAAGCCTGAAGAAGTCAGAACTATTACTGCATCATAATTATTATTCTACCTCAGCAAAAATTGAAAACAATGGAGAAGTTGAAGTTCCAAAGCTCTTATCTGATCGCTCCTCGCTCCTCATGTGACCTGGAAACCAATCAGGTCCTCCATCTTTAAGGACGTTCCAGAGCTCTTATTGCTGCTCTGAGGATGGAGGAGCTTCATCAGGGAGACATGACGCTCCTACAGGAAGTCTGTTACCTGACAGACACGCCCTTTTACTGGAAGTCTGTTTCTGATTGGCCAGATCTGCTGCAGCTGATCTGATACACCGACACCTTATGGTGCGTTCAACAGACCTCTGAACTCAGATTTTTCCGACTTCCTACTTGGAAAAATGCGTTGGAATGGCCCTTAAAGTCGGAGTTGACTGGAACCTCAGACCAAAATGATCTACCCAGACTTCACTAGTATGACGTCACTCAACATGTCAGCGCCGTGGAAGCAAGCTGTGAATGGAAATGATCAGCTAACAGGCGAATAAAGTATTTTTTCTTACGTGAAATTGAAATAAAANCTGTGAATGGAAATGATCAGCTAACAGGCGAATAAAGTATTTTTTCTTACGTGAAATTGAAATAAAAGGGTTAAAATATATCACCATGTTAACTAACTGTTTGCCATTGATATGTAAGTGTGAATAATTTCATATTACTTCTTTGGACAAAGTTTAATTCTGTGATTAATATCATTATAAAACAACCAAACAGTCCTGCAGTCTAACTTTACTTTAGTATTTATTATGAAGTTTATTTATTTTACAGTATTTACTGGTGTTCAGCTATGCTTTTTGGTTTATATTTAACTGGAACAGTTTGAGGTGGAAGTTGCAACTTCCAACTGGAAAAAGTCTGACTTCAGAGGTAACTCAAACGTAGCATAATATGACCTCATCATGAGTTTCATCAAACATGAGAACAGAAGATTAACAGCAACATCTCAGTGTAAAATGACTGATTACTGATGTTTGATTTAATCTGATTGATCATCTGATTAAAGTTTAATGAAGCTCTGAATGATAAACATAAATAAAACAACTCTTATATCAACACAAACTGCTGTTTAACACTTAATAAAACGTCCTGTTAGTTAAAGTTCATAACGCTGATAAAAATTATATTTTAACTCTCTGAGCAGTGAAACACCTAGAAATGTGATGATCTGTAGATCATAAAGTCAGATTGTTCTGGACGTTTGTCAAACTGTTCATGTTCATGTTACAGTAATAATCAGAAATAATTCATTATTTTATTATCTTCTAGAACTAAAACACAGCAGCTTTAAGCTGATCAGCTGTGACATCATCAGTAAGAGACGGAGCTTCACATGATGCTGAGGAGTGAAGATGTTTCATTTCTCTTAAATCATCGTTCCTCAGCTCCTCTGTCCTCACTTCTTTTCCTCGCGTCTTCAGTGGGCGGGGCTAAGACACGAGGAAAAGACGCAAGTGAAGGAAACATGGAAACAAATAAGAGCTTTGGAACACACCACATGCTCTGTGTCTCTGTGTGTATGTGTGTGTGTGTGTGTGTGTGTGTGTGCGTGCATGCACCAATTACTCAAATCCTTTGCTCAAGTAAAAGTAGTAATATCACAGCAGGGAAAAATACTCCACTTCAAGTCCTGAATTCACATTATATTAGCAGTAAAATGTGCTGAAATGTCCAAAGTAGAAGTTTGGTTTATGATGAAGATGATGATGATGTTTTAACGTGACTCTTCCATGTTGATGCGTCAATCATGAAAATCAAAGGTTTGATAGTATTTTGGAATAAAATTTTATAATGAATCAAACTCCTCCAAGGTGAGAAATGTTTTTCCAGTGAAAACCTCGTATCTTTAATTCTGGAGCTTCAAATTGTGTAAATAATCAAAAATTTCAAACTGCTGCCATTTTTCATGCCTTTTTTTTTTTTTTTNCTTTTTTTTTTTTTTTGGTCATATGAGAGATGACAGACTTATTCACATGATGAGTTAAAAACCTCCACATGTTAAAGTGTCGTCAAAGTTTTTACTCCACAGCAGCTGCATTTAGAGAAATGTAATGCGGTAAAAAAAAACTGAATATCGCAAAAATAAAAACTCTCCAACATGAAAGTACTCAAGTGAAGTACTTCGTAAATGTTACTTCCTGCTGTGGTAACGCGGCGTTCACGTCTGATTCTCTGACGTTGCTTTCTGCTGATTGATTTCCATCTTTTCAGACGACAGAATATAAACCTACACAGGAAATGAAAACTCACAGACGTCAGCATCTGAATGAAATAAAATAAAATAAGCTCACATATTCACACTTACAGAGTATCTAGATGAAATGCTGCTGCATTAAAACACATCAACACTGAAATCCCTGACCAGAGCCAAAATCATGATTATGAATCCTTCATCAGTAAAAATACAAAAATATTTGCTGCTTGGAGTCTGAAAAGCTGAAGTTTTGCCTGATTTCCTTTATAAATTGACACTTTGGGTTTTTTATGTTGGTCAGAAAAATACAAGCTGTTCTTATATTTGAAGGTTTGTAGAATAAAGGAGTACTCAGAGAAATAAAAACTAGTTGTTAGATTTGTGAGTCATAAAAACAGTCATGTCTGAGTCAGCTGCAGAGGACAGCGCCCCCTATTGGTGCTGAGGGAGCGGCTGCTGCTGGCGGCTGCTCTGAATGTACGCCGCGGCGTCTCTGTGGCTGAGGCTCAGCTGAGGCCCGTCGTACATCTCGCTCAGCATCTGGAACTTTGGCCCCCAGCGCGACAGCCTGTCGTACGCAAACCCTCCTTCCTCCTCCTCCTCCTCCTCTTCCCCCTCATCCTGTACGACGACGTTTCGCTGCGACGAGGTCGACCCCAGTGAGCTGAGGCTTCCCGCCGGCGACCCGACGCCTTCCACGCTCCACACGTGGTAGGTGTCCAGCGGGAACGCCTCGCCGTCGTTGTCCGCCTCCCAGATGATGTGCGCCACGTAGCTTTTAAAGTCTGTGTGGGAGCAGGAAGGAGGCGCGGTGGGGTCCGCATGACCCCCAACGCTCACCTCCGCCTCCCTGCCCGCATGGTGGGGGTAGTTAGCGTTGTTAACTGACGTCGTGCTGACGTCGTGCTGCTGGTGGTGGGGGTGGGGGTGGATACTGAGGTAGGAGCCGGACGGGTGAACCTCCTCCTGGGAGCCTGGAGAAGACTTGATGAGCGGGGCGGTGGTGCAGGAGGAGGACTGGGACAGACTGGAGCACAGCGGACGCTTCAACTCTGTGATATCATAACCATTCTGCAAGGAAGGAAGGAAGGAAGGAAGGAAGGAAGAAGGGAAATACATTGTGAGTTATTAGTTTGTCTCTGTTAAACCAGCAGAAGGTTTACAGATTCTTAGTCTGAAGTTGTATGTCGTTTATGTGAACTTATTTCCTCCACCAAGGAGGTCACATGATCAGAGCGTTTGTTTGTTGGTTGGTTGGTGAAAACGTACATCTACGCCAGGGAATATAGTCCCAGGAGCAGACGGCTTTTGCTGAGAAATTTTAAAAAATGACTGGGCTTTTACATTCAGACGTACGTTGAATTTTGAGGCGTGTCGCCTGAATGTTTGATTCTGAAAGAAGAGGACGGAAAAATAATAAAAAAAAAAAAAAAANAAAAAAAAAAAAAAAAAGGAAAAATAAAAGATGTTTTTTATATTTTGGAGAATAGTGTGAGTATGTGTATATATGGGCTTAAACATGCAAAACCACTGGTATAGCCCTTTAATGTGCTTTTGTGCATATGTGTGTGCGTGTATGTGTGCATGCATATGTGTATGTATGTGTGTGTATGTGTGCGTGTATGTGTATGTGTGTGTGTGTGTGTGTGTGTATGTGTGTGTATGCATGTGTGTGTGTGTGTGTGTGNCCCCCTCCTCGTCGTAGTTGAGGATGTTTTCTCGGATGTCCTCCCAGCTCTCGTGTTCAGCAGGGATGTGGTAAACGCCTCGCTTCCTGAACTTGTTACGACTTCCTTTCTGGTTCCACACCGTCACCGCCACCAGCACCGCTACACACACACACACACACACACACACATTACTGTACACAAATAAAAAAAAAATGAGCTAAAGAGATGAAAGACGGTATCTGTGAGATGGTTTTACAGCAGGAAACAGACAGGGGGCGCCATTCTTCCACAGCAGCCAAAGCTGTTTGTGATGATGTCATACGGCAGGAAAATACTCCAAACTAGCAGTAATGTATTCACAGTAAAAATGTACACAAGCATCAAAAGTGTCGCTGACTTTATTTAGTTTAATTCAGTTTAGTTCAACGTAGTTTAACTCTGTTTAGTTTAACATGATTTAACTCAGTTAATGTAGTTTAACTCAGTTTATTTTAGCTAAGTTTAAGTTTAAATCAGTTTAGTTTTGTTTAATTCAGTTTAGTTTAAGTCAGGCTAATTCCTTTAGTTCAGTTTAGTTTAATTCAGTTTAATTTAATTTCAGTTTAGTTCAGTTTTGTTAAATTTAGACCTCACATCTTCAGAATACAGCAGTAATACAGATTAATCAAACTCAGTGATTATGTCACTGTTATGAAATGTGTGTACCCTGACGCCTCATCTCCACGTCAGCGTGTTTGGTAACGATGCTGATGGAACATAGCACTGATCACCGTGTTACACGACTTCACAGCTCTTTACAGGAGGATTCATTACATGTTAGATTTCTACATCAGTAACTATTTGATTTAATCTCTGAATTTACAGCTAATCAATACATTTACATCACATGCAACCATATTTGCTTGCATTTTATTTTAGAAAAGTCTGGATTTTAATTTTTTTTTTTTACTCAGTTTTACTTGTAATTCTAAGAGAAAAACCTAAGAAAACAATTTAAAAATCTTTCAAGACTATAACGATATATGCACACTCATTCTAGATTTAAAAAAAAAAAACTTTTACTAAAAATCTTCATTTCAGTTCACTTCTCAGCTTCACCAAAAGAGTTTCTGTCTTACAGTCTTACCAAAAAAGACAAGCATACACATGCTGATGGCCAGGATGGAGCTGGGGCTGAGCACAGCCAGCCGATGACCTTTGACCTGCCCCAGCTCACACTGCTGACCTCTGAACCCTTCGTGGCACCGGCACCGGTAGCTGTCAGGCGTCAGGGCCTGGCAAACGCCGCCATTACGGCAGGATGCCGGTCTGCAGGGCGACAGCACACAACGCTGCTGACCTGATGACTCGTCTGTCACCATCACCTGACCACCAGGACACCTGGGAGCCAATGGAGAGCCAGATAATGAGGTCAGTGTTTGACACATGGATAGAAAACTTCACAGTACAATATTAAACATCAATATGTCAGACGTCGTGTGTGTGTCCCATACTTGCACTGGTGTTTCCTCCACAGGTCGATGCAGCGTAATGGGCTGCGGCAGGGTTGAGTCCTGCAGGCATCACTGGAGCACCCCGGGGTGACGCCCCGTCTCTCCATCACCGCCGCAAACTCCTGACTCTGCCCGTCCAGAGGGAGCGCCTGGCCATTAAAACGAACGTCCCGCAGACAGCCTGCAGAGGATTATTCAAGATAAGATATAAACACCAGAACACAGCAGCTACAGGCCTGATTTCCTAACGTTTTCTCAAAATCCAAATCTGTGCGTGTGAGTGTGTGTGTGTGTGTGATGCTGTGAGACAGACACACACCAGCATGAAGAAAAACCTTCAACACTAAATACTGGTCATTTTTAAAAACCAGACAGTACAAACCCATTTCCCCCAAACCACCTTAAGCTTAACATAATCTTGGGACTAAGATCATCTTGATCTTAAGACGTTTTTGGGAAACGGGACCCAGATCAGATCCAGATCTCACCCTGGAAGTCGGCCGTGCCTCCCGCGTTGGGTCCGTTGCCGACCGTCACGATGGCCGGGTGAACCGCGATCTCTCTGCGCTTCCCCAGCCGGGCCTGCACCTCCCTCGCCCCCCCACCCTGCTCCAGCCGAAGGGTGAACAGGTTGTCATGGCGACTGAGGCTGACCAACAGCCACTGCCCGATGTCCACCNGAGAGAGAGAGAGAGAGAGAGAGAGAGAGAGAGAGAGAGAGAGAGATTTAGGACGATACCCCCTCATCATCAAAATTCAAAACAGAGCACTGAAATTCTACAGTCACCTAAAAGAAAGCGACCCTGACACACTCCATAACAAAGCCCTCACCTACAGAGAGACTGTAGAGACATGTCCCCTCAGCCAGCAGATCCGGGGACTCTGTTCACAAGCAGAACCCCCAGACAGAAACCACATCCAACTAAACCAAATTATAAGACAACAAAAAGAAAACTACCTGACACATTGGAAGGAATCCACCAAAAAACAGAGCAGACTGGAACGCTATTCGGCCTTAAACAGAGAATACACAGTGGCAGAATACCTGACCACTGTGACGAACCCAAACATAAGGAAATGTCTGACTATGTACAGACTCAGCGAGCACAGCCTCGCCATCAGAGAGGCCACCACAGACAGACCTGGCTTCCTAAAGAGGACAGACTGTGCAGCCACTGCATGCAACACGAGGTGGAAACCCAGCTACACTTTTTAACTTCCTGTGATCTGTACCAAGACATCAGAGACATGTACTACCCACAGATTACACACACCCAAAAAGAGTTTAAAACATGACCAACAGCAAAAAACTTCCATACCTGCTGGGTGAAATACAGCAATGTGCAAACATAGCAGCAAGATTTGTCAGCTGCTGTGACAGGAAAAGGGTGTCTAATGGAACAAAACCACCATGAAAACACAGTGGACATGTCAGCATGAAGACATAATGGACACGTCATCTGTATTCCTGCACTGTCCATTTGCACTGAACTGATCTCTGTATATACTGTACATATAGAACAAATACCTTTAATTACATTTCTTAAAAAAAAAAGAGTTGCAATGTTTACACAGTCCTAACTTATTGTACTCATATATATTTGATATAACAAGTTTACATGTTACAATCTGTTTATATATTTCTTTATTCAGTTATTGTATGTACATTTATCTTTTTGTTGTTGTTGTTTGTTTTTATTTCACATTTGCTTTGGCAATGTAACCGTATGTTTCCCATGCCAATAAAACCCCACTGAATTGAATTGAATTGAGAGAGAGAGAGAGAGAGAGAGAGAGAGAGAGAGAGAGAGAGAGAGATTGTGTGGATGTATGAGCTCTCTGAGTGTTTTCTGGTTTGACATGAGTCCATTATTGAGGAAACACGTGTGCAAGGTCAAAGGTCATTCCGTGCTGCGCTGTGGGTTGGACTGACCTCCAGCAGGATGTACTCGTGGGCGTCTTGGGACGTCATGGAGAGCAGGGTGCCGGAGGCGGCTCTGGTTCTGAGGAGCAGCTGGATGTTCGTCCTGCGGGGGCTGGCGCCTCCTCTGAGCTGGAAACGCACGACGCTGCCCGAGTCGAAGGAGAACTCAGGGACGACTGAGAGGAGATCAGACACATCAACACAAACTCTGACAAACTCTTCACTTATATGAAACATTTTCCTCTGAGTAATCTTTATTCTCCCGAGGGGCAATTCAGTTCACAATCAGCAGTCACCCTAATCGTTCATTCGTGTAAACGTAAGCACACACAGAGACAAAGACCAGCTGACAGAAGTCTGTTTGCAGTTTCACAGACTTTGTATGAAATCTCAGAAAAGGATGTTGTGGTAATATGAATTTGTCCTTGTATCCACTATTGATACGTGGGCAAGTTTTATTATTCGTTCCCTCACTTTTGTTAAATCGTGGCCATGTATGATGAATCCGTTCCCTCACTTTTGTTAAATCGTGGCCATGTATGATGAATCTGTTCCCTCACTTTTGTTAAATCGTGGCCATGTATGATGAATCCGTTCCCTCACTTTGGTTAAATCGTGGCCATGTGTGATGAATCTGTTCCCTCACTTTGGTTAAATCATTCAAACTGTTTCCCGTAAAGTTCAGAACAAGTGTGCAAGCGATTTCTAGATGCAGCTGGCTTGACTGCACTGTCACATGGGGGAGAACAAGAGTAATAAAAAATGTAGAAATTGGTACAACGATTTAACTAAAACTAGGGAACGAATAATAAATCGTATGCACGTATTAATAAAGCGTGGGAACAAAGTTGTAGTACTTGACCACGATATCCATTTTTACCCCCTGGATGTTACACGAGAGGCTCTGTATATTACAGACTATCCTCTTTGTAGACATTTTGGAAAATGAAAAACAAATTTACTGTCAGAATGAAACAGCGCACCCCCACGGTCTCCGTAATTGCTTCGCTCGTTCTACTTAAAGGCACATTACAACAAAATATTACACGTGTTAGCATGCTAACCTGGAAATCTTTCTGTTTTTCATCACATGACCTTTTCTGGAATACAATGTCGACTTCCATCCATCAACCGCTCTCTATCAGACTTACACATTATCTCCTGGTCTCTCTCTTTCTTGTGGTATCTCAGTCACACACACACTCACCCTTGTCACACTTATGTCCCGTGTATCCTGCATGGCATTCACAGCTGAAGGAGCCCCACTCGGCCAGGCAGGAAGCGTGAACGCCGCAGGAGGGGCCGGCTGCCGTCACACACATCCCGTCCGTCAGTCTGCACCCTGGGGTGCTGTCCACACTCTCCCCTGGAGATGCCAGGTCATACACCTGAGAGGAGAAAAAGGGAGGGAGAAAGAGGGAGATGAAGGTGAGCGGATGAAATGTCTCCTTTTTCTCTTCCCTGTTTTTTATTTTTTATAAATCAAGACAAAGGTGGACACACAGGAGAGGATTTGTTTTGAAGTAGACAGGATGACAAAGTTTAGCTTGTGAACATCTGGATGTTTCTATCAAACCTGACAGAAATCTGCCCACATGTCCAGACTCCACAAACCAGACTGTTATCCTGTCAGGCTTTCTGGAGGCAAACGAAACACGAGACACGTAAAATTTAGATTTCAGAGGGTTCAGATTATCATTTACTTTCAGACTGAGAATATTCTTTTCATCTATTTTTTTTTAGATTGGACAAACATTCACACACACACACACATATCCTGTTACCTGACTGTCCACCACCAGGTTGCGTATGCAGCCGGTGAAACTCCGGTAACGTCTTTGAGGAGACGTTTCCTTCATTCCTCCCAACTGCAGAGGCTGGAAGACATTCAGATACCTGAGGAGGAGGAGGAGGAGGAGGAGGAGGAGGAGGAGATGTGAAATATAAGACAAGGAGCAGGATGAGAGAGGAAGATAAGGAGGTTGAGGTGGAAGAGGATTTGGAAGAAGAGGATGAGGACAGGAAGAAAAGGGGAGAAGTGGAGGATGAATGAAGGAAAGGCAAGAGGGAGGAGTGGGAGGAGGTAGAGAGGGAGGGAGGGAGAATGAAGGAAAAGATTGGAAAAGAAGATGAGAAGAGGGAGAGAAGTTAGAGTAGGGTGAAGGAGAGGAAGAAGATGTGGAGGGGGAGTAAGATGAACAGGAAGTGAGGAGTAAGAGTAGTAGAGGAGGAGGAGGAAGAGGAGCAGAGATGGGAAGTAGGAAGAGAGGGAAAAAGAGGAGTAGGGAGACAGTGAGGAAGGAGAGGAGGAAGACAAAAAAATGAAAGAAAAGTTGGGCTTGATTCCAGACGTGTAAATCAGAAGTGTGGAGCGTGAAAACACGGTTCTCACGTCTGGCTTCCAGGTGTCTCTCCTGAAGCTTTGCAGCCGGACTCGTCCGTCTCTGGGATGTCCGAGCCGAGACCCTCCACCTCGTTCACCACGGCCCCCCCACACTGGTCCAGGATCAGCTGGACCACCTGGACACACAATCAGAGACTCATGTTGCTTTCTCAGTAAAAAAATAAAATAAAATACAAATTTCCACTATTCATCTTTTCTTTTAAAAGTTTTATCTACAAAGCCAATCAATTATCTCTCCCCCTCCCTCCATCCATTTATCCCTCGTCCATCTGCTTGTCCTACCTTTCCGTCGCTGACGATGTCAAGGCGATGCCAGCGGCGGNCAGGAGGCAGAGAGAGAGAGAGAGAGAGAGAGAGAGAGAGAGAGAGAGAGAGAGAGAGTTAGTCAGGCTGAAGAAGTGCTGGCTGACATTTACTGAATCTGGCTACATAAGAAATTCAAATGAGCCTGATAAAAGATGATATATTTGTCTTTGAAATGTCACATCTTTTTCTGTAACTTTACCATCTTTATTATAACCAAATGTAGATTTAGATTCCTGCAGTTTAAACTCTGAGTGACGTTTGATGGCATTTGGCCTACAGGGGGTGCACAACTCAAGTTTTTACAGAATCTACCTAACTTCACCTAATCTAAAACAATCATGGCCGCCGTCAGCCAATCAGCAGGACCGTGTGTCACGCTGTGTGTTGTGCTGCAGGTACAGGTAGAAACTTTTAAACAGTTTCTGTTGTCATAGTAACGTATTTACAGGACGCTGCAGCAGTTATTGATCATTTGATGTTCTTTGGTTTTAGCTGATATTTACACTCCTGAACAAACACACTGGTGTGTGTCGCTGTGTACGCTTCCCATCCCACAGCACTGCAGCAACCCACAGAGTCCATTCCGTGTGTGTGTTCACATTAAATCTGTGTGTGTGTGTATCTATTGACGTGTGTATGTGTATATATCTACTGGCACGTGTGTACATATCTGTATGTTCACATCAAATCTGTGTGTGTGTGTGTGTATCTATTGGCATGTGTGTACTGTATGTGGTGTGTTAACATTAAATCTGTGTGTATGCATCTACTGGCATGTGTGTATCTGTGTGTTCGCATTAAATCTGTGTGTGTGTGTGTGTGTGTGTGTAAGTGTGTATCTTTATGTTCACTTCCAATCTGTGTGTGTACCTATTGGTATGTGTGTGTATCTGTGTGTTCACATTAAATCTGTGTGTATGCATCTATTGGCATGTGTATCTGTGTGTGTGTGTGTGTATCTATTGGCATGTGTGTATCTGTGTGTTCACATTAAATCTGTGTGTGTGTGTGTGTGTGTGTGTGTGTATCTTTATGTTCACTTGCAATCTCTGTATGTACCTACTGGTATGTGTGTGTATCTGTGTGTTCACATTAAATCTGTGTGTATGCATCTACTGGCATGTTTATCTGTGTGTGTGTGTGTGTGTGTGTGACCTGCTCAGCCTCACACACGTTATCAAACACGTAAGTGAAAAATGCTTCAGAGTAATCGATGCTACAGCGGCCATCTTTGATTTTCCTTGCCCAGCCTCACAAGGAAAATCAAAGATGGCCGCTGCAGCATCGATTATAGTTACATAACTTTAAATGCTAACAGATACACAGCAGCTGCTGATCCATTAAGGCTACATCGATAGCATGGCATTCCCAGCAGCGCTGAGGGATTAGCGTGCGTGTTAGAGCTCTTACTAAGTAAAAAAAAAGCTTTTATTGGTTATCTCTGCGAGCTGAAGCAATCGTACTGCAAACTGAGACAACTCTTATCAGATCCTCTCACGCTCCTTTTATCTACCTTTCATCATTTCCTCAGTCACCTGGTTGTTCTTTCCATTTGTCCATTCAACTTCTTAAAGGACCATACTGGTGACTGTGCATGTTTGAGCCCATTTTTACACTCTCTTATATATTACATTATTGACAATTTCCAAAACATAAAACTGTATTTCAATTTTACTATAATTTTTTTTCAAATCCCCTAATCTTTCAGAATCAAATATTCAGGTGATGCATCCATCTTAAAAGTCAATGTTTCACCTGCAAACAGTTTTGCATAATTGTAGAAGGCACAACCATTATAATTTCTCAGCAAAAACCATCTTCTCCTGGGACTATATTTCCTGGCGGAGAAATACATTGTCCTCTGTGTAGCTCTGTGTTGGATTAGTTAAAGTTATTTCAACAAAAAAACCTAACAGATGTCTTGTTTGCTGTGACAGATTATGTATCTCAAGCGTGTTTCAAGTCTCTACAAATTGATTTTAATTGTGTACTGGAATGAACTGAAGCCAACGGGAGTCTGGATGGTAGGAAAAATAATCTAAAATTTACAGCTAAAGTAGTATATTCTAGGAAATGGTTGTCAGTAATGTAACATGTACACGGATTGTATATATTGGGCTCAAACATACACAGTTGCCGGTATGTTCCTTTAAATACAGTGTTTTATAATCGTGTAATCTGATTGGATTTTGGATTGGACTCTGGCTGGTCTTCTCAATATTTTTTAGTCTCTAGCATGTCCTTTAATTTACAGCCTTATATCTTAGATAGAAAACATCTTCAGCTTTAGTACTTCTGAAGAGTAAAACTGGTCATGTTGTCTAATTTTTTCCAGTTATATGCAAGAAGACAAAATATGCGTCAAACTTCTAGGCGGAGCCATAAACACAAAACATTTTTACACTGTTAAAATGCTTTCGGAGAGTTCCTCTGTTAATTAATACTTGTTAAGCAGCTTATTGGGCGTACGCTCACCTACGGCAATGAAGTCCTCCTGCACCCTGGAGTGGGCGGGGCCAGGCGGCCCATTGTAGAGGAGCAGCCCATTGGCTGACTCAGTCAGGAACTCCAGGGAGATGTGACTCTGGAAGCAAAGCATGATGGGAGGGAACCAGGCGTATCCCTGTCCACCGAAGCTGTGTTTGGTCTGCTGGCACTCTGGCCCATCAAACATGGGAGGACACTTACATCTGACAGAGACAGACAGGAAGTTCATTCAATTTACATACTTACTTTTCTCCCCGTAACCCCTCAGAGGAGTGTAGGAGTGTACTCACAGTTTTACACCATAGTTATAATGTTCCCATCACAGGTTCACCTCTACCCAGAACAGGTACAGGTGAATCAAGCTGCCAAAACAGCTCCGACCCGTTGAGGCGTGAATCTACAAGACCTCTGAAGGTGTCATGTGGCACCAAGACCTTAGCAGCTGATTCTTTAAGTCCTGTAAGTTGCGAGGTGGAGCCGCCGTGGATCGGACTTGTTCCAGCACATCCCACAGATGCTTGATCGCATTGAGATCATGGGAAATGGTTGAGGAATATGACAAAGAGTTCAAGCTGTTGTCCTGGCCTCCAATTCCCCAGATCTTAATCCATTTGAGCGTCTGTGGGATGTGCTGGAACAAGTCCGATCCACGGTGGCTCCACCTCGCAACTTATGGGACTTACCATGCCTCGGCGGATTGGAGCTGTTTTGGCGGCATGCACAGGACCAACAGCATACTAGCTAGGTGGTCATATATATATATATACATACACAGTATATAGTATTCTTTAAATTTCACAGGACAGAGGTTCCCGATGACTTCAATAATCCTTGACAGGTAAGCATCCCTGAACCTACCGGTACCCCAGTGGTCCATCCAGGCAGGTTCCCCTGTTGAGGCAGGGGTTGGTAGGGTAGGCAGAGCAGGACAGGTGAGCCGACTCTCTGCCCCGGCAACCGCAGCGCGGCGATAACGAGGCTGAGAGCGAAACCAGAGAGGTGTTACCGGTGCTCAGAGCCACCGGAACGTGACTGAAGACAACCTCACTGCTGCAACCAGCAGACTGACTGCAGTCTGTGTGCGGACAATCATCCACCCCCACCTGAGAGATGGACACGCCCAACATGGCCTCCAACTGGGGGGGGGGGNTGGGGGGGGGGGACAGAAATATTTTTAGGTGTTAGTAAAGTACTAAGTACCATAAATAAATTCCATAAAAGTACTAAAAACTCACTACATAAAACCAAAGCAAGCATTAAACCAGATTAGCATTAGCTACCAGTGAATAAAACTAAAATGAAACTAATTTAACTCGTACATAACTACTAAAATCTAAAAAAAACAACTAAAATTAGCACAAGTAATAATAAAACTACCTAAAACTAACTACTAAGAATGGAATTAAAACTAGCTTCAAAACAACCTGAAATTAGCTAAACAAACAGAAGCTAACGCAAAACTCAAGTTATTTCTATTATGAAGCTAACTAAAACTGGCTAACGTAAGTAAAACTAGCATAATAATAAAACTATCATGAAACAAACTGGAACAAAAACCAAATGGAAATGAGAACAAACACAAAACTAAAATTTGAAAAAAAAAAATTAAATTAAATAAATGTAAAAATACCATAAGGTCGAAACCAGAATGAAGCTAAATGAAAACTTGCATGAAAATTGAAGCTAAAATTAGCATGAGGCTAAACAAAACTAACCATGAAGAATGAAAACATGAAGGTAATAACTTAAACGTTGAAACTAAAACTAACACTTATGCTAAGTGACACTAAAACCAACCGGTGAAAATGAAACTAGCAGGAACTAAAACTTAAACCAACTGAAGCTAAAATGAGCACAAAAATAAAACATGACGTTTTGAGCTTTGTGAGCTTCTGTTTGAGCTTCACAAAGAATTTTAGATGGCAGCTCTGATGATTTGATCTCTTCCTGTTTTAAGAACATATTTGCATTTAATATATTTTTCTTAACCTGATTTATGCACTTTGGTGTTTCTCTGTCATTTTTCCTTCCTGTCAAAGTTTGCTGTCATTTGTTTTCTTTCTGCGTGTCATCTTGAGTCTTTCCTGTCATTTTGTCTTTATGGGTGAGAGGTTTTCCCTCAGGGTTTCTCGCCGCCCTCCAACGATGTGTTTTTCATCTTATTTTACTTCATCTCAAGGTTAGTTTTATTTAGTTTTATTATTTACGACACTCTGATCCTCAGTGAATTTACACTCCCCAGGCACAACGTCACGCTAAAGCTCCACAGCCAATTCCAACATTACTGCTTATGAACATACTCATACTCTTCAGACATGCGTTTTTATCTAAAAGATGCTTTCATGCTTTACTTTAGTGTTTTGATTTTTATGGGGTTAAATTCATATTTTGATATAAAATCTATTGTATGAAACTGTGTGTTTAACAACAGTATTGGAAAATAAAAAGTCTTCTAGCTTGTTGTCATGCAGAATAAATGTTTGCGTGTATTTATGTTGTTCAATAAGTACCATCAGCTCCCTGCCTTTCAATTAACAGCTCAGGTCAGCACCTGCTCTCATGCTTTAAATGGATCTAAAATATTCGTGTGTGTGTGTGTGTGTGTGTGTGCATGTTACATGAACAGTCACTTGCTGGAGTGATGTGTCCACATGTAAACGTGTAAACTCTGACTTAACCTCATGGCGTGTGTGGTCATTTATGAATATGCGTTTGACGGAGCGTTAAATGTTTTATGTGCTAAGTGTGTATTAATGTGTGTGTGTGTGTGTGTGTGTGTATTAATGCTTTATGTGCTAAGTGTGCGTAAGTACCTTCTGAATTACATGTGTGTGTGTGAATTAAATGTTAAATCTCTTTGTCAGTATCATGAATCCTCTGATTGCCCTGAAAACCAAACATTTATTCTAAGAAACTTGATGATGCATATTGAAAGTCTTTTACATAGTGAAAATGACCTTTAAAGGACTATACCGGCAATTGTGCAGGTCTGAACCCAATAAATACAAACTGCTTATATGTTATGTTATTGACAACCATTTCCCAAAACATATTACCGGAGCGGTACATTTTAGATTTTTTTTCTTACCTTCCAGACTACGGAATACCCACTGTGTCAAAATAAATAAATAAATAAAAGAATAAATAAATAAATGTGGAAATATAAAGAGGAAAAAAAAAAAAGAATAAATGTGTAAATATAAAGAGGAATAAATAAAAGNGAAATATAAAGAGGAAAAAAAAAAAAGAATAAATGTGTAAATATAAAGAGGAATAAATAAAAGAGTAAATAAATGTGGAAATGTAATGATAAATTAAAAATACATAAAAGAATTATGAGCATTTTTATTTATTTTCACATTTGTTCATTTATTTCTGTATATATTTATTCATTTATTTCTGTATTTACTTATTTACGTATATATATATTTTTATATATATTTATTCATTTTTCCCCATTTAAATTTCTGTATTAATTTGCTTATGTTCTTTTAAATGTTTCTATGCATTTATTTCATATGGTTTGAGTTATTTATTTTTATTTCTGTATTGTTTTTCGTATATATTCTTCTTCCATGGTATTCCACTGGTCATTGGTCAGACTGTCATTGGTTTCAGTTCGTCTCTGTTAAAATGAACTTGTGGATACTTGAAACACGCTTGAGGTAAATAATCCATCACAGCAAACAAGATTTCTACTAAGTTTTTTGTCAGAGTAACTTTATTTAACTAATGCAACACAGAGCAGAATGGAAGACGATGTATTTCTCTGCCAGAAAATATAGTCCCAGAAGAAGACAACTTTCACTGAGAAATGAAAACGACCATGCCTTCAACAATCATGCATAAGTGGAAGGCAAAACACTGAATTTTAAAGTGAGTGTATCACCTAATTATTTAATTTTGAAAGATTAAGGGATTTTAAAAAAATAACAGGAGAACTAAATTATGGTTTTATGTTTTGGAAATTGGTTGTCAAGTAATGTTGCATGTATGCAGATTATATACATTGGGCTCAAACGTGCAAACTGGCCGGTATGGTCCTTTAAATATTGGATTTAAAATACAACAGATTTTAGACTTGCAGGAGTTTTCAGGTCACATCTCTCTCTCCTCACCTTGGCTTTGTTTGCTGCCACGTAGCCATGCAGCTTCTCAGCCTTGTAGTACAGCGAGCCGTGGGCGGCAAACCAAACGTTGAGTTCCTTCTCACCCCGCCGGCCGGCGTCGCCAACTGAGAAGATCTGAACATTTTCCGGCACAGTCTGTAGGAGTTCAGCTAACATCAGACCCAGACGGGAGAACCGGCTCTCCTCTCCTCCTCTGCTGCTGAAAAACTCCTCCACTGTCAGGTCTGGATGAAGATGAGGAGGAGGAGGAGGAGGAGGAGGAATGAGAGAAGACACACAGATGGTTTATTAATCCCCAGGAGCAGATATAGAAGTTTTCAGCAAGGAAATTATTTTTTAAATAAAGATGAAGCTGAAGACATTATGCAACAAAGTAAAGAAAGAAACACTGAAGGACAGAAGGAACAAGCTTGGATAAGAAATGAAAAAGGGAGACAAAAGATAAGATATGACGGAAAAAAAGCTAAATTAACCAAAAAAACAGGAAACATAAAATTGGAGAACTAGGAAAGGAAATCTTGGAAAAACTTGCAAGAAGAAAAAGAGAACAAAAAAAGCAAAAGCGAAACATTTGTCATACTTACTGGACAGGCTTAGAGACGCAGCGTTCTGCAGGGCATCTTGCTGCAGCTCCACCACCTCCACCTGAGCCGTGGAGGTGACGTCAGGCCAGACCTGGTCCGACACGCAAACCTGCAGGAGGTACGAGCCAGGAGGAGTCCCCTCCCTGATACTGAGCTGACCTGAGCCCTGACTCAGGCTGAATGACCTGAGAGAGAGAAAGAGAGAGAGAGAGAGAGAGAGAGAGAGAGAGAGAGAGAGAGATGTTTTGTTGATATATCTGTCATTTTTTCATATCATATTATAACTATATATTATATTATTATGGAGGATGTGGCTTGGAAGAGGGACATCTGGGCTGCCTTGCTTAACCTGTTCCTCCATGACCCAGTTTTGGATAAGCGGTAAAAAAAAAAATCCATGAATGATGAATGGATAAAGTATTTTGACTGTTTGATGTTAGGGCACTTAAATGACCATACTGGCGATTGTGCATTTTGAGCCCAACATATACAATCTGTACACACGTTACATTACTGACAACCATTTCCCAAAATATACTGCTTTAGAAGTACATCATTCCATTACACCATTAAAGGACCATACCACCCATTTTGCATGTTTGAGCCTATATCAACAAGTTGATTTTAATAGCGTACCAGAATGAACTGAAAGAAATGGCGATCTGGAAGGTAGGAAAATTATTTTTTAAATTCACCATTCCATGCTTTGGGAAATGATTGTCAGTAATGTTAAGTATGAAAATGGAATATATTAGGCTCAAACATGCAAAATAGTGGTATCGTCCTTTAAAATCAACTTGTACAGACTTGAAACATGGTTGAGATAAATAATCCATCACAGCTAAAAAGATGTCTATTAAGTTTTTTTGTCTAAGTAACTTTATTTAACGGATCCAAAAGACGATGTATTCCTCCACCAGGAAATATAGTCCTAGGAGCAGACGGCTTTTACTGTGAAAATAAAACTATATTAATTAAAATGAGCATGCCTTCTACAATCGTGCAAAAGTATTTAGAAGGTGAAACACTTAATTTTAGGGTTAGTCTATCACCTGAATATTTGATTTTGAAATAGTAGGGTATTAAAAAAAAAACAACAGAAAAACTAAAATATGGCTTTATGTTTTGGAAATTGGTTATCAGTAACATACATGTATGCGGTTAGTATTTACTGGGCTTTAAACATGCAAAATCACAGGTATGGTCCTTTAACTTGTTGCCTCCATGACCCAGAAGTGGATAAGCAGTAAAAATGATGACTGGATAAAGTATTCTGTGTGTTTGATATTAGGCTTTTACTTAAAGGCAACAGTTTATTTAAACTTTGGAGAATTTATAATAAGAACATAACCAGAGAAAAGGAATGATCCTAAAATTGGTAAAAGGAGACGGATGTTGACATCAGACGAGCAGCAGTTCCTCCCGCTCGGAAAGACCAGCGGCAAATGAAGCTGATGTTCCTCTTCAGCTCTTAAAGTGATCTCAGATGCTACAGTCACAGTTGGTACAGTTTTCCTTTGATGGGATTTCTGAGGGAAAACTCTCCAGATGCTGGTCTGTGTTCTAACACACTGTAAGCCCTGATAAGTTCATTCAACTTTAAAAAAAAAAAAAAAAAAAAAAGCAGGGTAACTCATTGCCCTAAAAAAGTTAAGTTGAACAAACATTGTTGAACAAACAAAAAAAGTATATGTTCAATGAACCTAGGATTCTCAATAGAATAGCCTCAAATGTTTAGGTACAATGAACTAATTTCTTTGAGTTAAAACAAAATCTGGGGTTACAGTGCACAGGAGAACATACAAACTCCACACAGAAAGGACCAGGTCGGCGTCGAACCTGGGACCTTCTTGCTATGAGGCGACAGAGGTAACCACTGAGCCACCATGCCGATCACCAAGATTCTATTTTAAGCAATAAGTTTGTGCTTTGCTAACAGCAACGGGCAAAAGTAAACTTACTTAAGTTGATTCAACTCAAAAACTCTAACTGAATAAAAAAAGATCCAAAAAGTACAACTAACTCAAAATCATTAGGTCATATTGGGTACAATTAACTAAATTGAGTACAATTAACTAATTTTTAACTAATTAAATAGTATCTGCATACATGTTATCTTACTGGCAACTGTTTTTTTTTTTTCAAATTATAAAAATTTTTTTTTTTTTTGCCAAAGCCCCTAATCATTCAAAATCAAATTTTCCAGTGATATATCCACCTTAAAATTCAATGTTTCGTCCTGCTAACACACATATCCAAATGGAGAATTGTTTTTAATTCCTCAGTAAAAGCACACTGCAAGTCTCTAAAAGTTGATTTTTATAACGTACTTTATAACTGAAAGCAATGGAAGTCTGGAAGGTAGGAAAAACAAATCTAAAATGTATCACTCCTGTAGTATGTTTTTGAAAATGATAAATATGAGTGTGTTGTATGTATTGGACTCAAACATGCAAAGCCACCAATATGCTCCTTTAATTGATCAGTGGTCTAAGACACGGTTACCATGACATCCCAGGTTGGAGTCCAGGTTTGTGACCTTTGTCACATGACATTTCCTACTTTTTCTCAACATGTTTTCATGAGACTGTGAACTGTTGAAGAAAAACAGCTCAAACAAAAATAATAAAAATTTTTAAAAATATTTAAAATTAATTTACTATAAGCAGGAGGACGGCACACTGCCCTGTGCAACGAGTAAACTGATTTACACCACAAAAACCTAAAGCTTGGGCTGATGGTCCTTACAGTTTAATGTTTTATTATATATACTAAATACAAAATTTGCTGCTATATGTCTATCATCTGTCTATATTTATGAAAAATATTTAGCAAATTTATATTCTGTTGTAATTTATATTCTGCTTTTCAGTCAACTTTATGCTGCTGTAACGTGAATTTCCCCATGGGAATCAACAAAGTCTTACCTTATGTCTTATCTAATCTAAATCAGATCAAACATAAAATAAAGGGTAACGGCACAATATTACAACTTCAAATCTATAAATCCAGAAATCTCTGTCTGTGGCACCAACATAGAACCCAGCTCTGTATGAAGTTGATATTCAACAGGTTTATTGTTCAGGACCCAAGGACGTGCTGTGTCAGTGTGAAGTTGTTTGGATGGGTAGTTCTAGAATTGAGCTGTTCCGGTAAAAAGTAGTCCACGCGGCAGGATACGCTCCGGTCCAGTGGCACATATAGCAGGCTGCAGCACATACTGTAAAGTCCGGCCCGGTCCGAACAGGCACATTTTAAACGGGCACTGCAGTAGTATGTCTAATATACCATTATGTCCTGGTGTTTATCATGGCTGCTGTTAAAGGACCATACCACCCATTTTGCATGTTTGAGCCTAATATATTAAATTTTCATACGTTACGTTACTGACAATCATTTCCCAAAGCATAAAACCGTATTTCAGTTTTCCTGATATTTTGCAAAATCTCTTAATCTTTCAAAATCAAATATTCAAGTGATACACCCACCTTAAAAATCCATGTTTCTCCTGCTAATAGTTACACAGCCTTATGAAGTCACGGTCCTTTAAATTTTTCCATAAACGCAGGTCTTCTTTTGGGACTATATTCCCCGGTGGAGGCATACATTCACTCCACGCTTTTTATTGAGCTTAAACACTAAAATTACATAACTTCTAAAAAAACCTGAATACACGTCTTGTTGGTGATGATGGATTACCTATCCCAAGAACGTTTAAAGTATCAACAAGTTGATTTTAATAGCAGAATGAACTGAAACCAATGGAGGTCTGGAAGGTAGGAAAAACATTTTAAATTCACCATTCCAGTAGTATGCTTTGGGAAATGATTGTCAGTAACGTTACATGTATGAAAATGGAATATTTTAGGCTCAAACATGCAAAATGGCCAGTAAATGGCTTTCAGACCATTTAGAAATCTGTCCGTTCTGCACTCAGCATATCTATTTACACTAAAACAGTCACATTTACTCTCCTCCCAGTTTGGAAGAGCGAGTTGTTTCATTGATAAGAGCTGGATTCATCCCAAACCGATTAATGTCAAGCGTTAAAGGTTTCACAGCACCTTGCTGACAGAAAACAAATGAGGCGACATGAAGTCAGATCCTTTCAGCCAACAAACGACTTTCTGCTGCCGTAACCAGGCAGGAGGCTGATATCTGTTTTCTCTTTATGAGCAATTTGCTGTTTGTCATTTGATTCCTGTTGTTTTTGCCCTTTGGGGTTTCTTATCTCACCTGCACATTTGTACTTCTTCTCTTTCCTGTTTTTGTGTGTGTGTGTGTTATTTGTCTATATAAATAACACACAGCCTAAACCTAATCCACACTGCCAACAAATTGCCAAACCGCAGCATGGAAATAAATAATGCTAATGTACTAATTCTCTTTTATTCTGGCACGTTCTTTTGTTCTCGACTGTTTCTTGTCGTCTTTTCCTCTTCCTTGCCGGAGTAGGTGTCTCGTTAGAAGGAGAGGTGGCGGGGAGTGCAATCAGGCCCTCCTTTCAGTGTCCGTGTGGAGCCTCGTCTCATCAAACAAAACCAGCGCGCCCTCGCCGCGCTTCACTGGGAATTTTCAATACGGCTGATTATGAAGTATTTATAGCACCGTTCCTGACAAGTCAGATCCCCCCTTTCTACCTCTCCCTCTCCTCCCATTTCTTTCTTTCACTCTTTCTCAGGCTTTCCTTTGTTTCCCCCTTCGAACTGCCTGTTTTTCTGCCCCAATTTCCTTTTCTGCTCTTTGTCACAGCGTACCTTTGTACTCTATTTTAAATCTTTCATTTCCTGTCTTCTTTCTGCTGTGCAGCTCATTTCTCTCTCTCTCTCTCTCTCAAACACATCTCTTGGTTTGTGTCACTTGGGAGGGAAAGAAATGTTATCTGCTTTAGGTCCATTATATTTGAAACCAGCTTTACATCCGCTATTTAGCTGATGCTTTTATTCAAACTGCCTCACTATTGTTTTCAGTTTGTTTTAATGGATTTTCAAAACAAAAAAAAAAAAAAAAAAAAAGAGAAAATACTCAGATTTCTTATAGATTTTCCCAAGAAGACACTACTCAAAATAGTTTAGAATAAATTAGGTCCTCCGGTGTGATGATGGCTCAAAATGAAAACTGAAAGAAAATATTAAAAATATTAAAATACAGATGAGCCAAGGTAGAAGGCTGATAATTTGAGCCTGACATATAATGCAGCGAGCAGGTTTGTAATATGTAATAAAGTCATAAACTGTATTTCCTGAGGTATTTTTCATTTGATCTCAATGATTACAAGTTCCAGAGGTACCTAAGACTCTGTTCTGCTGGTCTGGCAGCAACCCGACTCACCTGACCTGGACCCTCAGACTTCTCAGACTCTTCTTCAACCTTCCCAACATGAAAAAAGCTTTAGCTGGAAGCCCTGAAATGGGCTGGGCTCATAACTTATCAGTCAACCCTTGTAAATAGAAAAACTGTAAAAATACAGTGTCCTGTGTCCTGCCAGTGGTGGTTTTTAAATTCAATTGTTTCCAGATTATTAGTCAGCAAAAATATTTTAGCTTTTCACAACTTAATTAAAGGGCTATCGTGCATGTTTGAGCCCAATTTATACAATCCGTATACACATACATGTTACTGACAACTAATTTTGCTGTAAATATACGACTTTAGTGGTAAATTTTTAATGTTTTTCCTACCTTCCAGAATGCCATTAATTTCAGTTCATTCCAGCTATTAAAGTCAAGTTGTAGAGACTTGAAACACGTTTGAGATAAATAATCCATCACAGAGAACAACATATGTCTATTAGATGCTTTTGTCAAAATAACTTTATTTAACTGACCCAACACGGAGCTGCACAGAAATGTATTTCTCCGCCAGGAAATATAGTCCCAGGAGAAAACGGCTTTTACCAAGAAATTAAAACAAGTGTGCTTTCTACAATCGTGTGTAAGTGTTAACAGGCGAAACACTGAATTTGAAGGTGTGTATCACCTGAACATTTAAGTTTGAACGATTAGGAGATTTTAAAAAAATTAACAGGAAAACTAAAATACGGTTTTGTTTTAGAAATTGGCTGTCAGTAATGTAACATGTATGCAGGTTGTATGTATTGAGCTCAAACGTGCAGGTTAGCTGGTATGGTCCTTTAAGAAGTGTTTGGATGAAGTATATGAGTTATTGAATGTATGAAGTTTTTCTTATATTCTGGATGTTATGTTCTTAATGGCTTTATTTATTTCATTGTGTGTTGGCATTGTTCTGGACCTCTGGTCCTGTAAAGTCCATATGTGGACCTTCAGCAAAAATGCTTGAGCATCCCTGCTTTAAAGCGTAACTTGGATTCAAAAAGTATAGAAATTAGTGAAGGATGTTGCCTTAAAACAACTTTTTAAAAAACAAACCTCACCTGTTAACCTTCATTTTTACATCTGCGTTTCACAAATGTAATACCTGATACCTGTGTAGCTGTTAACGTCTCATATCTGTGCTTCTCTCTGCAGTTTTCTCTACGTCTTTGCCTCTTTAAACTCGTCTGCCTCCCCGACTTCATTTTACCCTTTATTTACCTTTACCTGAGTACCTACAAGTCCAACTTTCACTTCTTCTCCTCCTCTACCTCTCTCTGCATGTGTCACCTTCCAGAAACCTCAGGGCTTTCAGCCGTGATCAAAGTACCTGGACGGGTTTCCTTCGAATCTGTACACCTTCTCGCTCCAGTCGTCAAGGTCAGGGGATTGAACTTTTCCGAGCACCGTCGTCGGGAGAATACCTGTCAGGAGACGGGAAGTGAAAGACACAAAAAAGAAAAATGTAAACTTTGAGTGGAATTAGTTTTGAACAGAGTTGATCCCTGCGGTACAAATGAAATATCAGGACTGAAGGGAAGGAAGCGTTGCTTTTTTTTAAGGAGATAAGGCGGCGAGTGGCGCCTCATTGGGATGCACGGTTGCGGTTTGACGGTTCAGCGGGAACACGTGCACGCATTAGGACTGCTACTGTGGTGTTTCCCTCCCTTACCTTCAAAAAGCTAAACGGAGCGCCGTAATCCCGTTAGCCGTGAAATCAGCTGCTTTTAAAAAAAATGTCTCCTGTTGAACCTGAGACTTAAGCTGGAGTTAATTGTTTGCTTCGTGGCGTGTTAGTGAGGGACGTGATGGATTCATATTAGCGGGTTAGTGTACTTTCATGTGGAAAAGCCCCGGAGAGGGAATCCACTAAAAATACATCGCAGAAAAAACAGAGTTTTTCCAGCAAATTACAGAAAGCCAACAGATGGTATGAAACACTAAATAAGTGATGTGGGCTGAGCGGGAGGCTGGGAGCAGCTGACTGTGACACACACACACTCACACGGTCTTAACAACACCAGCAGAAACACTTAGGAAAAGTCTGCAGGTTAGACAAACCAAAAGACATGTTCAAATCCCCAAGAAGCTCGAAACAGTTCCGCTGGGAAATCCTGAGTGGGGAAGATGAGTAATATTGTAATAAAACTGTGTCATATTCTCCAATAGATGGCATAATTTTTGACATTCCAGAGACAAAATGACAGTAAATTCCTGTTAGTCAAATGTTTTCAGCGTTTGTCTTCCAGGCATCAGCTCCATAACAGACCAAACTTTCCTCCTTTGGATTCGACATAAAGCGAGCCAACAAAACCTCCCCGAACCTGTCGTTTTCCCAAAACCCCAGTTTTAGCGACTCTGTGCTAACACTAACGCTAAAGCTAACGATGTGATGCTGGTATGATGGATTCATAAAAATATCACATACTAAATAAACACTGCGCTTACTGAAGCTCATTCATAAAGCTTCTCTTATGTTAATCAGAGCACCATGTCGTTGCTGTCAGGTGAGTCTCAGGTAAAAACAGTGAAGATCAGCGTGTTAATGAGCTGCTTCATATTTATGATCACAATTTATTCTGATTCATCTGGTTTTAAAGCGACATTTACACGTTAAACCAGCAAAGAAACATAAATTCTGCTTCAGAGCTCCTCATTTTAAGAGACTGACACTTAAATAACAGGTAAACAAGCATATTAACCTCTGTAATGTGTGTGAGTGCTGTGTGCGGCGTGTGTGTGCATATGTGTGTGTGTGGGTGTGTGTGTGTGAGGCAACAGCGCAGCAGATGAGGAGACTCATGAGAACTGTATGAGATCAGAACTCACCATTTAAAAACTGACTGATCAGCTGAGTGAGTTTATCTATCAAATAATTTATTGATTTATTGATATTTAGCGAAGCAAAATACAATTTTATATTGTTGCCCAGATTTCATATTGCTGAAATTTACCACCGCACTGGAACACGTCTTAATTTTTGCACGGTGTGTTTTATGAATCGTTTAACGCCTCTTTTTTAAAGGCAAATGCTAAAAGATGCCTCATTCATAACAGGCGCTGTGTGAAGATATTCGCCCTTATTAGCATGCCAAGTCTTGCGCTATAATCGTCAACGTACACATTTGAGTTGGCCTTCCAGAATAAAGGCTGTGTCTGTATCTAGTGTGTCTGACAATTTGTGGAATTTTGGGACTCTAGTAAAATGTATTGGTGCCTGTAGGGTGAAGTTTTGTTTTTCATTTCATTGTAGTAAATTATCCTACAATGAAAAAGTGCTGAATGATAAACAGCCGCTAACTTCTGACTGCGTTTGTCAATGGACACAAAATTCTGCACAAAATTACACTAAGTCATCATCATCAAATCAGTTTGACACAGCCTTTATGCGTTATTACACTGTTGTATTATGATGCGACTGTGCAGCTGCCAACGTACAATCAACAAAATGCTGCTAAAACTCAAAGAAAAAATAGAAATACCCTCATAACTGTAGACGATGAAGTTCGTGTGTCCTGGCGAATGGGCGTGGTCATTCCTGTCACCGATGATGACTGTCAGCGTTCCGGTGGAGCTCATCGGAGGAGAGCCGCTGTCGATCATGAGGATCGGGAGGCGATACTCCTTCTGCCGCTCGCGGTCGAAGGTCCGGAGCGCCGTGACCGCCGCGCTGCCATTATGCAAATCAGTCAAGTTGAAGTTGGTGGCGTCCGAGGTGAGCATGAGGAGGCGTATGGAGAAAGGCGCGCCATTGGTGGAGGTGTCGCGATCGGTGGCGTGGAGGAGAAGGGAGGTTTCATTCATCCGTACCGCCTGTGGCACTGCCGTGTTCTCCCAGACAACCGGCCGGTAGGGGACCTCAAACTCTGGCCCGTTGTCATTAACATCAAGCACAGTAACCATGACGATGGCGGTGCCAGTAAGGGATGGGCTGCCCATGTCTGTAGCGAGAACCATGATCCTGTGCTGCGAGATCTTTTCCCTGTCCAGAGAGTCGGCCACCACCACCCACCCGGACTGATCCACCAGGAACTGACTGTACGGGTCCGAGTCTCTGGAAATACTGTAGGTAAAGCGTCCATTTTGGCCCGAGTCCAGATCTGAAGCTGTAACCTGAGCAACGATAGTCCCCACCGGAACATCCTCAGACATGGTGGGCACCTCGTAGAATTGTGGGAAGAAAACAGGGGTGTGATCATTGGAGTCTTCCACCTGAATCAGGCAGTACGCCAGGCAGAAGAAATCCGCATCCTCGGCCTTCAGGGTCAGATTGAAAGTCCTCTCGTTGGGCTTTTCAAAGTCAATCTTCTTCTTGAGCTTCACCACGCCGCGCCGGTTCACCCTGTCCGTCTCCACAAAGAACTTCCTGTCTTCGTCACCCCCGACAATGCTGAAGGTCACCACGGCGTTTTCTCCCTGGTCCCCGTCTGTTGCAGAAACCACCAGAATCTCGCTGTTCACCTCCAGGTCCTCCGTCACCTGATGAGACGCAGCAGAAATAACCTTTTATTATTATTTATTCTTCATTTTTGTAAAATATGTGTAAGTCTGGGTTACAGCTCCATCTAGGTCTGTCTGGGATTAAACAGCATTTGCTATTTGTTCAACGTCAAAGCTCCATCAATATCACCTTCAAATGTTTTATTTGAACTATTTAGGAAAACCTGTAAAACAATGTTTAGAACAGTATTAAAGGACCATACAACCCATTTTCCATGTTTGAGCCTAATACATTCAGTTTTCATACATGTAACGTTATTGACAATCATTTTCCAAAGCATACTACTGGAAGGGTGAATTAAAAATGTTTTTCCTACCTTCCAGACCTCCATTGGTTTCAGTTCATTCTGCTATTAAAATCAACTTGTTGATACTGTAAACGTTCTTGGGATAGGTAATCCATCATCACCAACAAGACGTGTATTCAGGTTTTTTTAGAAGTTATGTAATTTTAGTGTTTAAGCTCAATAAAAAGCGTGGAGTGAATGTATGCCTCCACCGGGGAATATAGTCCCAAAAGAAGACCTGCGTTTATGGAAAAATTTAAAGGACCGTGACTTCATAAGGCTGTGTAACTATTAGCAGGAGAAACATGGATTTTTAAGGTGGGTGTATCACTTGAATATTTGATTTTGAAAGATTAAGAGATTTAGCAAAATATCAGGAAAGCTGAAATACAGTTTTATGCTTTGGGAAATGATTGTCAGTAATGTAACATGTATGAAAATTGAATACATTAGGCTCAAACGTAAAATGGGTGGTATGGTCCTTTAAAGCCTTTAGAAGTCTTCTTTCACTATTTTTTGTTTTTCTCTTCTTAAATAAATGTGTTTCTCCAAATGCGTGGTGTCTTTTGTTTCATCACAACCTCAGCTGAACTCTAAGACTGGTTTTCCATGCTAAGCGTTGAGCTGACCTGGACATTCCATTATTGTGTATTGGGAGCTGAGTGGTGACTCCTAACGTCATGTCACGCCACCTCGACACTGCTTGGATTCTCCATTTTGAGGCGGTGCTCAAAGTTCTACTAAATTCAACTTTGGCCTTTCCAATCCGCAACCAGAGAACAGCTGTATGCCATGTGAGCATCGCCACAGCGATGGAGGAGAAGCTCATAACCTGTGTAGAGCAGTCGGTGACTCAACATTCGCCGGTTTTTTTGCTTTTCTTCCCCAAATGAGAAGAAGAGCAGAGCCTTCTTTGTTGCGATGGCGATGTCACTACCCGATTTGACCCAGAAACCTGATTTGGACCACAAATGTGCAAAGATCACCCATGGTAACCATCAACGTGTCATTAGTAATGAGCACTTCCTGTCAGCGCTTGGTTGAGTGGCGCTGCTCAGACTCAGAGTGCTTGATACCAAGCTCAGTGGCAACGCTCAATGCTTAGCCTAAATATCATATTTTCACTTTCAGACACTATATGTGTGCAATAAATACAAAAACACACAAAAAAGAAAAGAACGCATAAAAAAAAATCACATATACTTACTGATAGATCTTGTAAAAACTGCTAATGAAAGTTTTTGTAAACACAAAAGTAACATTTGAACACTTTTCAATTCAAATAAAATGTCAAAATACTGTAAAAAAAAAAAAAAAAAAAANAAAAAAAAAAAAAAAAAAAGACTATATACAAATATACAAAATCTGGGCCACTGAGGTTTTTTTCAGTGTTCGGGCACATTTTTTAGTTTTAGCTACTGAAAATACAATAAATTCTTCCACAATAAGCTTCTCTCCGTCTCTCCAGGCTGCAGTTGTTTGTGTGAAAGCAGAACAAGAAATACGCCCTGAAAAGGAAAGCATTATGCCACTGGCCAGCGCGAACGGAATTTAAAAATGGTGGCAGATTCCCGATGGAGAGACCAGCCATCCAATGCTACAGAGAGCCTAGAGCAGTCATCCTCAAAGTCCAGACCCGGTCTGGATCCGGACCGAACCACAACTGTCTCCGGACTCTGAGCAAATTATATTTTTCTGTGTATTATTTGTATTCTCTGTGAGACATCGCTGTGACACGAGACAAAATTCTACGCCTTTGCCTTTTCCAGATTTGTTTTCATGTTAAAGAGTAGCAAAATTCATCAGAAAATCTATAAATTTGAGTTATTCTCACACACCAGATTTATAGCTTTGTATGGCTGCTTTGCTGTAGTCCACAGACGTGATCTGGATGTCGTTTAGAAAGTGAAAAGTCTAATTTTTTCAGATACAGGCACTGAGCGCCAAGACAGAAAGTAAAATTTAAACATGTTAAAACACGTTAAAAGTCTTCACAAAGATTCATCATTAGCAGAAGCGACCCACCTGAGAGGTGTAGACCTTCTGAGTGAAGATGGGCGGGTGGTCGTTAACGTCTGAAACAATAATGGTGGCTGNGTAGACCTTCTGAGTGAAGATGGGCGGGTGGTCGTTAACGTCTGAAACAATAATGGTGGCTGTCCCAGTCCCCGCCAAACCGCCTCCGTCCCTGGCCTCCACCACCACCAGGTACCGCTCCTCCTCCTCCCGGTCCAGGGAGCGTAGAACGGTGTAGATGGTTCCCGTGGTGGCGCTGATGGAGAACAGATTGAGATTGATCTCGTTGCGGACATTTTGGATGATGCTGTAGGTCAGCACGGCGTTCTTGCCCTCGTTGGGGTCATCCAGGTCCATGGCTCGCATCTCCATGACTGAGGTGTCCGCGGGAGAGTTCTCCGGCACGTAACCGACAAAACAACCATCTACGTCCAGCACCGGGCACGGGAAGAACGGTGCATTGTCATTGATGTCACGGACCCCTAAGAGCACATCTGCAAATCCCGTGAGTCCCGCCCCTCCCTCATCAGTGGCAAGGACAAGGAATCTCCAGGCAGAGCGCTCCTCGCGGTCCAGGCGCCGTTGGGCGTAGATTCTGCCAGTGCGTTCATCAATTGTAAACTCACTACCGGCACCCTGGCCGTGCAGAGAGTAACGCAGGGCGCTCTGATCCGCTTCCTGGTCTGGATCTGTGGCTGAGACCTGCACAGGTCACACAACAAAAAGCTAGTCAGCCATTCAAATGTGAATTAGTTCTAACAAAACGGCTGCTGACACAACATAAGCTGTGTGTCAGCAGAGTGGCTAACGTAATATACCTGAGTTTTCTAAAATGAACTACTATATTTTAATAAATACATTGAATTACTTTCTTTTCTTCTTCGTTTTGGTTATTTCTTAAATTTTGAATATCTTGTTTCACCCCGTCAGCACTTTCACATTAAAGGAGAGACAGACACCATGCAAGAGCAANACCCCCATTAAAACTCAGCTAGGAGTGTAACTGATCTGTGGCTCCATTACTGTTCTTAAAATGTACTCAGTGGCAGCCATGTTAAATCATATCAAATATCATCATCAAAATATATCATCAAAAATATCATCATATCAAATTCCATATTACTGGTGAAGCGCCCGTTCAAAACATGCGTGTTCGGAACAGGTCAGACTTTATGGTGTGCGCCGCAGCCTGCCATAATTTAGTTCTGCACATCCTCGTGAGCTAGCTTTGTTTGCTGTANTGTGCGCCGCAGCCTGCCATAATTTAGTTCTGCACATCCTCGTGAGCTAGCTTTGTTTGCTGTACGGGTTGTGTCGAGTTGAAACTGTGACACTGGAGCACATGCTGCCACGCCTGGAGCATATTCTGCCACACGGACTACTTTTTACCGGCACAGCTCAATTTGAGAACCGCTCATCCAAACAACTNATATTCTGCCACACGGACTACTTTTTACCGGCACAGCTCAATTTGAGAACCGCTCATCCAAACAACTGCACACGCCACACTGCACGTCCTTGGGTCCTGAGAAACAAACCTGCTGAATTTCAACTTCATACATGCTGGGTTCTAGAGATGTTGGTGCCACAGACAGAGATTCCTGCCTTTATAGATAGATTTTAATTTAGGGCTCTAATAGAGCCCTAAATTAAAATCTATCTACCTACCTTTTGCAATACTTTAATGTGCAAAAAACACACTGATCCACTTTGACTTTCCCTTGCTACAGCATCACTGTGGACACTAAGTGAAAACACATCGTTTTAGACACTGTCTCTTTAAGGCCTCCTCCTGCACCTGCACTGTTCTTTTTTTAATTGAATTGCTTTTGAACATTAAAAAATATATAACTTGTACTATGCATGGTTCATTTGCAAGACAACGTGCACAATTAACTCAGCAATTCTGCAAACTCTGATGGCATTCCAACAGGTTTCAGTAACAAGAGGTCAAGAGTCTGAGTCAATTTACACAATTCAGCCTTGTACAAATTCCTGAAATTCTGGTGCAGGATTTAGATATTCTCCAAAAATTATGTGAGCCATCAGCCAAACAGCACGGCTGTCTCTCACACATTTTGTAAAAACATTTTCAATTATCAAAACAACACATTTAAAGGGCTGTGCAGCCTTTGAGCTCTCTGAGTGCTTTCTTGTTTAAACGCAAATGAACTACAGAATCAGAACATGTTATTATCATATCTGCGTGTTTGTGATAATAAAGTTTGATCAACAACTGGTGAAGTCACGTTTGTAGCATCGAGCAGGTGAAAGTGGATTATCATTTGATTTTCTTTTTCATTAAAGGCACTGTTGCTTTTGTCTGTTTTTAAAGGACCGTACCACCCATTCTGCATGTTTGAGCCAAATATATTCAGTTTTCATACATGTAACATTACTGACAATAATTTCCCAAAACATACTACTGGAACGGTGAATTAAAAATATTTTTCCTACCTTCCAGACCTCCATTGATTTCAGTTCACTCTGGTACGCTATTAAAATCAACTTGTTGATACTCTCTTGGGATAGGTACAGTATATACTGGAATATAAGCTGAGTTTTTATTACCAAATTTCACAAAGTAAATCAGAGGTCGGCTTATACATGAGAAATTCAGATTTGATCCCAGAGAAGGAAATTTCCAGGGGTGGAAATACTACCATTACCACTACCATGGAAAATAGTATAAATCATACCTTAGAATGAGATATTTCCTGACTAAACATCTTATTCAGCACGTTTTGTGGCAGCCAGTAAGCTCTGCTGTGATTGGTCAGTTACGGTAATCAGCTGCTGAAATAAATA
>VXCM01004469.1:27929-43129 GCA_014773175.1 Lucifuga dentata | reverse complement strand
TGGAGGCAGATGATTCGCTGTGGTGACCCCTGAAGGGAAAGCCGAAAGGAAAAGAAGAAGAGTTTTACAAAACACATTCTAGATTTCTGACAATCTAGAAACACAAATTTCATACAGTTTTGCACAAACGTAAGTGACGTTTTAGATGTCTATTAAACTCGGCTACATACAAAATACTGATAACAATATTACACTCGCAAGTGAAAAGCACGTACATGTTGCCTCGCAGGGTAAATCGGGGCAGCCACTTTCCATAAGCACATTAGTAAAGGTTACCAGTGAATTTCACTGCTGAAAATAGAGCAAGCACAAGCACTTTTTAGACGGGTGCAAGAAGCTGCTGTGGCAGAAAATGTGACGGTAAAGGGAAAGGACTGAGGATGGACAACCTCATCTCTGAGATCAAGAGGGTCTGTTAGAAGCTAAGTGACAAAATGATGCGGTAGTTGGGATGAAATTCAGTTTTCAGTGCTCTGCTCTTGTCAGGAAAAAGTCACAGGTGTGTTTGATCAGTTTTGGTCATTTTGTGGTGAGGTTTATGGTGGTATATTGGATTGCATTAAACTACATGTTGTTTCTACTATTAAGTGCCTCTATGCTGTAAATAGGGATTTCATTTCATTATGATGCAAACCAATACAAACCACCACAGGCCTACAGCCTCAAAAGTCACCATTAGCTCTGTCTCTCTAGTCCACTCTAAAAAAAAAATATGAACATTATTAAAAAGATAGGTTTTATTGTAAGCCAATTTATTGCAGTTGAAATACATTATAGTGGGTTTTTATAGGATATTCTAACAGTGGACATTTTATCTTAGCAGGAAAAGCAAAGGTTTACTAACATTAATAATCACTCTGATACACTTACGAGTGCCAGTAAGCCAGAATGGACAATACCAGCAACCCAATACTGACAGATTTAAATGGAATGCAGCCATTAATGTGCAGGTAGATTTGTTTAATGCTGATATTCATATTCATTCATGTTGATGTTCAAGGTGAATTTTATGTGGTTGTGAATTTTAAAATCTATTATCCACTGGTACAAAAGCTTGGATAAATCCATCTCAAGGTGCATGCTGGTTAAAATGTTCACCCATAATGTAATATTTCCTCTTCTATATATTTTCATGAGGGCATATCAGAAAAGAAAAGTCAAAAACACACACACCTGAGCACCAATACTGCCAATGGTGTTTTTTTTTTTATAGCTTTAAAACTGAAGGAATATATATTCTGCTTACAAGTGAACTCAACACATGGCCCTGTGTACCAAGTGTATCTTCTTCTCCATGACATAATACAACAATAAAAACTTAAAGGACCATACCAGCCATTTTGCATGTTTGAGCCCAATACATTCAATTTTCATACATGTTACGTTACTGACAATCATTTCCCAAAGGATAAAACTGTATTTCAGCTTTCCTGATATTTTGCAAAATCTCTTAATCTTTCAAAATCAAATATTCAAGTGATACACCCACCTTAAAAATCCATGTTTCTCCTGCTAATAGTCACGCAGACTTACGAAGTCATAGTTGTTTAACTTTTTCAATAAGCGCAGGTCTTCTTTTGGGACTATATTCCCATGCATTCCCATGCATTACATACATGCATTCACTCCACACTTTTTATTGCACTTAAATGCTAAAATTACGTAACTTCTAAAAATAACCTGAATACACGTCTTGTTGGTGATAATGGACTACCTATCCCAAGAACGTTTCAAGTATCAACAAGCTGATTTTTTATAGCGTTCCTGAAACCAAAAGTGGTCTGGAAGGTAGGAAAAACATTTTTAATTCACCGTTCCAGTAGTATGCTTTGGGAAATGATTGTCAGTAATGTTACGTGTATGAAAATTGAATATATTAGGTTCAAATATACAAAATAGCTGGTATGGTCCTTTAATTCTTAGACAAGTATATTCAAGGCAGTAAATATCAAATCCTAATGCAGGCTCAGTACACAGTTTGTTTTGTGTAGCGTACTGTAGTAAAAGAAATGGGAAGGAAAAAATATGGAAATGTCACCTACTCAGTATGCAAATATACAGTATGAGCTCACAAAAAGGCTCAGAGGGCTGCAGGCTGTGCAGAGTGGACAGCATGGAACTGTCAACAGCAGGTGACTTGTGGTTATATCAGATTTTCCGATATGTAAAATTCTTGACAGCACATGTCTATTTCTTTCAGCAAAGGATGAAAACATATGGGGCATATCAGGTGTCCGCCGTGGCATGAGCTGACTGAATATGACATCCCTGGTTGGGAAATATGCAAATACATAAAGGTGTGCAGGAGTGAGTTGAGGTATTTTAGTGTCTTTGCTGAGGTTTGACACTCAATCCAATTTGTATTTTACCTCCGTCCCTACATCAAATTTAGGCTACCTTTTCGACATTTAGCCTAGCTGAGGCTGACAGTATTGCAGTTAGAAAACAAGAAGTCTGCCTTTGACAGAACATTTTGTCCTGCAACTGCAGTAGGCGGGATTCATAAAACACAGCACCAGACTTAATGTGTAGTTAAGGACAAATATCATTACACAATCATGTTCACTAATTCATAAACACCTGTTACTGGCATCTTTTCGCGTTTGCCTTGAAATACTCCACTATTTCCTTATTTACATGTTGGGGAAGCAATGCATAAAACACAACGCCATGCAAAAAATAAGACCTATTTTGGGCTGGTGTGTGGATCAAATCTCAGTAATATTATGTTGATCTCTTAAAATGCAGAGAATTTAGGTTTCCTTTATGGATTTAATGTGTCAGTTTTGCTTTGACACCAGGAGAAGCAGTATAAAACGTGGCTCTTTAATATGAAGCAGCTCCCATGCTGATCTTCATTGGCTTTTATGTATGACACCCCTTACGCCTTACAACAACGTGTCAGTAACGAGGCAACGACACGATGATTAATGTCAGCGAAGCTTTAAGAATGAGCGCTTAATTTATCATGTTGTTTAATTAGCGTGACGCCATGAACTTATCATGACTTTTTTCTGAATCCCATCCACGGTCTTCTGACAAACTCTTCAACCGCTAAACCTCTCTGCTATTTTAACTACAACCTGCTTGAAGGACATTTGAAGGTCATTTGAAGCACAACGCTGAAAATGGACTGATCTGTAAATGCTCTATGAAGAATTTTCTTTACTGTCAACATACAAAATCCTCTTAAAACACATCAAAAGGCTGCATTATCAGCAAAGACAAGATTAACAGAGCTGGAAAGTTGAGACAGTGGAGAAATAGAGTAAGCCTGAGAAAAATGGCAGACTAACTGATTAAAGTACATCATGGCAGGATACACAGATAATCTGTTTAGTGAAATTCCTGCCTTTGACTGCGTTTGTAATAAATCAAAATGCTTCTCTACATCTTTGCCTTTGGCTTGACCTGATGGGGATGCATTTAATTCTAAATGATGGTGACTCCATCTAAAATAGTCTTGAGAATAATTACACAAAAATGCATTCCATCTGAACCCCTGGAGACCTTTAATATATGGTGCGGGGAGTTGCATATGCTGCCACCTACTGGTGTTGTTGTGCATTGTGCCATGAGTGCATTTGTTGTTTTTTCCGCGTTTAAAAAACCTGCAGCTGTATCAAAACAGCAATAATACCAATACACCTATCAGCAAAGACTACGTCACAATACATTATAATATCAATTTTACAACAACACAGCAGCTAGTCTTGCTTTAAGACATTAGCAGTAGAGGACGTGTCCGGTTGCATGACTGACACTAATGGCTCCATTATGTAGCACTGATCAGATTGTGTGGGGTTGAAACTGTTTTTTTTTTTTTTTTTTTNTTTTTTTTTTTTTTTTTTTTAAGTAATGAGAAGAAACCTACAAAGTTTAGAAGTTAGATGAGAACAAAGTCAGACCGCAGCAGTCTGAGGAAGTACATGCAGTGATAGCAGTAACACCGCGACACTAAGGCCTGTTTCACATGCTAAGCGTTGAGCGTTGAACTTTGCATCCAGCGCTCTGCTTGTTCATGAGTGGAGTCTGAGCAGCACCACTCAACCAAGCGTTGACAGGAAGTGGTCATTGCTAAAGACATGTTGATGGTTACCATGGGTGATCTTTGCATATTCATGGTCCAAATCTGGTTACTGGATCAAATCGGGTAGCGACATGAACATCGCAACAAAGAAGGCTCTGGCTCTTCTCAATCGGAGAAGAAAAGCGAAAAAAAAAAAAAAAAAAANAAAAAAAAAAAAAAAAAAAAGATGAATGTTGAGTCACCCTTCTAAACTGCTCTACACAGGTAATTAGCTTCCCTTCCATCGCTGTGGCGCTTCTGCTTACATGCAGCTGCTCTCTGATTGCTCAGCATCGGAAAGGTCAAAGTTGAATTTGGTTGAACTTTGAGTGTTGCGTCAAATCAGAGAATTCGAGCACCGCACGGCATCAAGCTGGTGTGGCGCAAAGTCAGGCATCACCGCTCAGCTCCCAATACACAACAATGGAACGCCCATGTGTAATGGCCCTAACAAATCACATGCAGAGATAACTTCTATTGGAGACTCTGTCTACATGTGTCTTTTTTACATCTCGTGTGCCATGTGTTTGATACTATATGGATGTGTGTGTAAATCTGTAAGAGTGTATAAGTGCCAGGTGACCACAATAAAAAAAACATGAAGTGGGCTTTAATTAGTGCAAATGCAAATATTTGCCCAGAGATGTAAACAGCCTCCCCAGACATTTGAGCTCCAGTGTCCTCATGTTCTTTTCATCTGGGTGACCTGTCCCCTGCCACAGCATGCTGTCAACACTAAATCTCCTCATGCTTCAATGAGCCGTGGCTCACACACACGGCTCTACAATTTCAGTGCAGGGATGAAGGGAAACCAGGCAGCACCAGCCAGGTTTTTCCCATCAAGCCAAAACAATATCAAAGCAATCAAAACAGAATCCTCATATATAAAAGGTGGTATTCACAACATTAAATATGCATTCTGATGCGAGTATAACAACATATAACCAGCTGACCCAGTTTTAATGACTAATTAACTGGTTTACTCATTAATCATATAAAAATAATAATTTTGTTTTTCATGATGTTTATATCATCATATATACACTTTATAAAAAGATTTAAAAATCATTTACAGCGCATATTTGTTTTTGCGTGGCTTCAAACAGGGCTTACAGCAAACACCAGGAAAAAAAATTTACCATACTTTTTACCACAATAATCTAGTTTCCCTTCAGGGAAATTACAGATCTGTAATCTGGGTCTTGATCAACACTGCATCTGGCTGGCTAGTATATTCAATCCCCACCTCTTCCATGTGATCTAGGTTATAACTAGACTGGAAAATTTAGGGTTGACACAACAAGTTGTACCATCTTAATGATACCACTTCATCCTAAATCCAGGTCCTATGCTGAGAATGGCTGGCCACATTTTATATGGGTTGTTTGTGAGAGCCATGGAAACCCAATCATTCAAACTTTGTGCCTGAAAGCTGAAAAAGCTGCAGACTGAGCTGCTGAATCAACAGTATTGCTTGATGGAGCTGTAAATGCCTGTAGCAGAGGAAGGATACACCTGTGAAAAAGAGAACACACAGCATATAAAACTACTGTCAAGCAATTATTTGTCCCAACCTTTAGCAAGCAGATAGAAGTGGACTGGATATTAGCAGCTCTACTCTATCTCATATCCATCTGCTCAGCCCTGTCCATCACACCCTCTCACTTTAGCGTTAAGAGCACATGGTGGTTGTGGTGCACTGGCAGTGGGGCTGGACGATATAAACGATATGTAAATGCATCGCGGCATAAAAAACATCTTCGATACAAAAATGAGGACGTCAATATAAAGCCGACAGAAAATAGTATTTGAATACATTTGAATACATACAGTAAGTTCATAACAGCTCAAACAGCCAATAGCTTGTCAGAACTGGAACAAACTAGCCAATGAGGTGGCAGCATCATAATAACAGCCCGCCCACTTCCTCAAAGCAGCGTTTAGCTAAACGGTGAACATGCCGCAGCCCATGTGGTGATATGTGAGCGAAAGTCAGACAAAGATGTCAGAAAGTGATGAAACTCCGGAAACAAAGAAAAAAAAAAGTCAAATGATGAGGAAGAAAGTAAAGCTCAGTAGCATTACTGTCCCAAAGAAAGTGGACGTTGTGGATAAGCAAGGTAAACAAAATGTCAGCGGTGCGGCATCATTTTGGTTATTTAAAGTCTGACACAAAATAGAGCAGCCATGTTCACTGTATGTTGACAACGTTTTGGATTGCTGTTAATTTAATTTGGATTTATTTATTAAAGATGACTGCAGTTTGCAGTTTTTCAGTTCATATTGTTGGTTATGTTTTACGTTCAGAACATGCATAAAGAAAATGTTAAAATAAATCTGAGGCTCAAGTGACTTGAAATGCAGCAGAATCTTTGCCATGATTTATATCGTGAGATATATCAATATTAATCAATATAAAAAAATATATCAAGGTCAAGGTCAATTTTATTAGTCTCCAAGGAGAAATTTAGCTTAGGGTTGCTGTTCCATAAACACCCACATCTATTCCACATTCAAACCTCAAGTACAACTATACACACATCCTGTCATTAGAAAAAAAAAAAGTGTCATGTGCTAAAATACATTGCTAGAATAAAAACCACAGTACTGATAAAAAAATAAATAAATAATAAAAAAAAAAAAAATNAAAAAAAAAAAAAATCAAGATAAAATATCCATATAGGCACAGGCTGTTGTGTAAACCATAAATATAAGGTAAATCATCATGCCAAGGCTGTTTCATGACAAAATCACAATACCTATAATCACAATTAATACAACATCAGCTAACATCCAACATAATAATAACAATACTAGTAAGAATATAAAATGATGGCAAAAATAACCATGGAGCCTTTAGAAAGTAGGATAGGCATAATGAGGGATAATAATCCTACTTTATAATAGTGATATCGATTAAGCCTTAATTTTGTTCAGTAATTTCGTTGAAAGTGGCACCAGAGAGAATTTAGACTTATTTGAATTACATTTTGGCAGCCGACACCTTCAACCTGATGGTAACAGCTCATATTCTTTATGGAGTACATGGTTTAATACATCGTGATAAAAAAAAAAATTTCATGTCATCCAGCCCTAACTAGCAGTCTACACTTGTTACACCGAGTGATAAAGTGCAACACCCAATTTGACAACTGATACCAGACATAAGCGTTTCCCAGCAGGGTGCTTTATTTTACCGTGTCTGACAACATGTTTAGCGGGTCACGACTGCATGAATTCAGGATGCAGATGAACTGAGTGATGTTTTGTTAGAGTTATGCTCCAGATGATTTGATGTTACCATGTTTGCTTGTGCGATGGTACGATTTTTTGCCGCTGAGTAGGTACGAGGAGTTTTGCAACGTAAAACATGTCCCACAGGACCCTTTAGGAACACTGATTATTAAAATGAATGCTGACAAAACCTTTAGGGACACAGCTGTGCCAGTATCTTTGACAGCACATACAACTTATCATCACCCCACCAGACAAACCTGTTGATCTAACAAATATGCTGAATTCATTTTTCTGTTTAATTCTGCATAAAGGACACCAATACCTGAATGTAGCCGGTTCGATTCTTCCATCTATAACCGTAATGCCTCGAACTATCCAGAGAAGAAAAAAAATTTGTTTCCTCCTGAAAAACTTTACCCACTAACAAGGTGCACAGACTGAACTAAAACTCCCAGAATAGAGCCAGCAGAGATTTGCAAGTGCTGCAAAACAACAAAGGAGAAGAAGATGGGAGAAAGGAATGCAGAGGCAGAGCGGCATGCTCATTCTTGTTCATTACGGTTGTGTCTGACTCCACCATCTGTCACATGCAACCTTTACCTTCACCTCTATCAGATGTGCTGCTGTTTATGCTGTCCCACGGGAATGATCTATCTTTTCCCAGTTCGACCTTGTGGCTCAGCATCAACAGGGAGAAAGAAGGATATTGTCTTTGCTGCGTTGAGGTTCTCTAGAAGTCTTTTTTCACAAGCTTGTTGTCTAGGAGCTCCATTTACTGCCTTGCTCAGAGGTGTCAGTGTTGCTCATTGAGGGAAGAGAGGAATGAAAGAACATTTTATGATATTTCTCCTACCCAGATTCCATCAAACAGCTCAGGGTTTTGAACTAACAGCCTTTTGTTCAGAAGACAACTACTGTGACCTTCAGGCTATCTGTAGCTCTGCTTCTACTGAATCAAAACCAAAAAATTGTCCCTGATTCTCTCTGCCTGATGCATCATATGTCAATGAATCCAGAATGTGATGAGACTTCTGACAAATCTGCAGATTCACCAACCCTCCACTGTTCTGCTGAATTACATGCAGTCAAAGACAAATGGGTCAAAAAAATAAAATGCAATGACCGAACTGCACTGAAATCATGAACTCAGGGGAAGAACAATCCATTCGTTCTATGCTGTGAAAGTGAAGTCTAACCCAGAGACATCCTCACCTATTTTTGTCTAAATGAAAAATGGAGCAGCGTCACAGAGAATCCTCCTCTATTGAAGATGCACAGAGGTGGGTGGACAGGCAGAACTCCCGCCTCCCTCTCTGATGTAATAAGTGACAAGCTCGGGCTCGCCTTTGCTGATGGATTAAAAATAAAAAAGCAGGGAGGCAGGAAGGAAACGAAAGAAAGGAAAGGAGAGAATCCCTTCTCTCTCTCTCTCTCTCTCTCTCAAACTCTGGGAGGCNGAAAGAAAGGAAAGGAGAGAATCCCTTCTCTCTCTCTCTCTCTCTCTCTCAAACTCTGGGAGGCTGCAGGGCTGGAGAAGGAGAGGGAGGGGAGGAGGAGCAGTGGTGATGGCTTATTGTTTGAGCTGTGTGTGCTGCGGTTCCACAGGCTCCACACACACACACACACAGGCCTGGCTATTTATATCTCCTCAATATCCATGCAGGCTAAGGCAGGCTGCAGTCATTCTCATGATTGCATACATTATGGAGACACTGCATTAAGGCGTCTGCCTGCTGTGTATCTGCTCCTTTCTGTTACTTTTCCTACACAGATAAATTAACCCTAAACCATTTAAACTGTTCTGGCTGTGGATGCCGTGACCAGGACAGTATCAATTTTTTTTTTTTTTAAGTTTGAGGCCACCCCCCGATTTAAAAAAAATATATCATCAATACACTGTTTGTTTTACAATTTATTGCACAGGAAATGACAAAAATACATCAAATAAATGTAACTAATTAGTTTTCAAGAAGAATTTGTCAACAAGAGCACATTATGTAGCCACTATGGCTTAAGAAATGATTTTTAATGAAGGCATGCCCAGTCTGTATTAGTGCACTGCGCACTAATACAGACTGGGCATGCCTTCATTAAAAATCATTTCTTAAAGGACCATACCATCCATTGTGCTTGTTTGAGCCTAATATATTCAATTTTCATCACATTACATCACTGACAATCATTTCCCAAAGGATAAAACCATATTTCAGTTTTCCCTACATTTTGCAAATCTCTTAATCTTTCAAAATCAAATATTCAAGCGATACACCCACCTTAAAAATCAATGTTTCACTNAAATCTCTTAATCTTTCAAAATCAAATATTCAAGCGATACACCCACCTTAAAAATCAATGTTTCACTTGCTAGTAGTTACACAGCCTTATGAAGTCACGCATAAACCATGAACACAGGTCTTCTTTTAGGACTATATTCCCCGGTGGAGACATACATTCACCCTGTGCTTTTTATTGTGCTTAAACACTAAAATTATGAAACTTCTAAAAAAAACCTGTCCATCTTGTTCAAGATAATGGATTACCTATCCCAAGAATGTTTCAAGTATCAACAAGTTGATTTTAATAGCGTACCAGAATGAACTGAAACCAATGGAGGTCTGGAAGGTAGGAAAAACATTTTTAATTCACTGTTCCAGTAGTATGCTTTGGGAAATGATTGTCAGTTACGTGAGGCCATTGTGTGTATGAACATTGAATATATTAAGCTCAAACATGCAAAATGAGTGGTATGGTCCTTTAAGCCACAGTGGCTACATAATGTGCTCTTGTTGAGAAATTCTTCTTGAAAACTAATTAGTTACATTTTTTTATATACAGTATTTTTGTCATTTCCTGTGCAATAAATTGTAAAAAACAAAACAAAACAAACAAAAAAAAAAAAAAAANAAAAAAAAAAAAAAAAACACAAGAGGACATTGATTTATTTATATTTTTTATATCTGGGGGTGGCCTCAAACTTCTGGCCCATAGTATGCAAGATTAAATTTTAAGAGCTCATTCAAAAATTAAGGGCAGCGTCAAATCAGATCTATAGTGTGTTTTATATTTCACTTTTAAAAATCAAGATGTTTAGCCTAAATTTAGAAATTAAGAAGCTTCACGATTTCAACATTCAGTAGTCCAGATTATAGGATGGATTTTAATTAAGTTTCTTTGACTTATTTTTGACTTGAAACTTCTATACAGACTTTCTGCCTGAGCAGGACAAAGCACTTTACACAGCCAACGTGTGTGAGATCTGCTTCAAATGTTCACGCAGAGATGTGAGTGAAACACTCCACGTGTGTGCGGGCTCTTTTCATTAGCTAATAGGTGTGAGAGGCAGCTGAAATCTTGCTTGTGAATGTTAGTGTATAAGAGAGAGAGAGAGAGAAAGAGAGAGAGAGAGGGANAGAGAGAGAGAGAGAGAGAGAGAGAGAGAGAGAGAGAGAGAGAGAGAGATAGGCGGATGCTGATCAGACAAGGTGGTGATGGGGGATGGAGGTGGCAGTGCTGCATGCTGGGAACCAGAGAGTTGGGGATTCTGGGAGGCTGTGCTCTTTTCTGACAGGTGTACACACACACACACACACACACACATATACACACACACNGAGGCTGTGCTCTTTTCTGACAGGTGTACACACACACACACACACACACACATATACACACACACGCACACACATACACAGTCTTCAGGCCTCACACACGCTGTGAATGTTACTGAACTTTTCACAAACATACATCATACCAACACACACTCACATGCAAAAAGCCTTCGTACTTTGGCCTAATAGTATGCTGTCACTTACACACACATGCACACACAATCTTAAACTAGGACATAACATATGCCGTCCCTCAAACACACATGCTAAATTAATATCAAACATCCCAGGAGGTAAGACGGGCTGCATGAGGAGGAAAGGGAGAGCTGCCTCCTCCCGCTTTCATTGCTTCTCGTCCTCTGACTGCAACACGACCACCTCCTCCATCAGACCAGAGGAGGAGGAGGAGGAGACAAGGAGGCAGAGCACGAGGATGGAAACACAAAGCATGGCATTAGCAGCAGCCACAGGATGTTGCTGGTACAATATGGCAGCAGTATTAGTGGTGACTGGAGCTTCAAATCTCTTTAATAAAAGAAACATTCAGTAGCAGCAGCAGCAGTAACACCATGGAGGAAAAGCAGACTCCTCCAGAGAGGAGAGGGGAGCGTGGGGAGAAAAAAGACACGGAGACAGAGATTAAAAGCCAAAATCCAACATAAAAAGCAGGCTGAGAGTGTTTTTGGCTTAAAATATAGATTATTTACACACTACAAAATCCTGAACTGAGAAAGTAACAAATGATGTACAGATTCAGTGGAACTCTGAATAGATCTGTCCCACAGTGGACATTTTGTCACAGGTCTAACTAATAACAATAATGACTACATTACATTACAGTGTGTTAAAGCCCTTCTATAGTTATTTCAATAGTGGCTCACTAGCATGGCCTCCTGACACACTTAAAAGGAACAGAACCCTGAGCTTCTTTTCTACGGCAGAGCTAAACGGTTACCGCATGCTATTCCATGCTGCTGCACACTTATGAGAATGGTAACCGCTTTTTTCATGTTTCTACCGGAAACTTACGAAGACGATTAGGGCCATTTGAAAAAAAAAAAAAAAAAANAAAAAAAAAAAAAAAAAAAGAGTTCTGAAATTAAAGTCAGAATTCTGAGAAAAAAGTCAGAATTCTGAGACTGAAGTCAGAATTCTGGCATTAAGGCTACATGATATCATTTTGTGCAAAGTCAGACCTAGATGACTTGGTAAAGTTGAACAGTAACAATAGCAACTGACACACATTTCTCTTTACTCCTTCCAACTCATTTTGAAAGTTTATGACGTCAATTAATGCAAGTCTGACCATGACACATACGAGTATTATGGTTCTTTTTTCTGCCGCTCTATTTTTATGCCTTCTCTACTAACCTAGCTGACCTGGAAGGGGAAGTTAGGAAGTCACAAACTGAGCCAACAAGTGAATATGTGTATGGTAAACCCTCGTACCCAAACGGTTCTGATGCACTGGGAAAAAAGTGCTGGGTAGGGTTTGTGAGCATTTCCTGTCCACCATGTCACTGGAACCGTTTGTCTTTGTGTTCAGAACCATTCTGTGCTGTTCCTGCCATGACTAGAAAATGTGCACTATGAGAAAAGTCCTGAAATAGAAAAGAGCTGACAGAGGTACAATTTCTTCTGAAAAACCAAGTTACTCATTTGGGACCCAGCAGCAACATTTCTAATATATTAACCAGGCTGGTAACCAGCCAAGAAAGAATGGTTGCCATATTTTAGTTGTTTATAACTGGAGTGATTATGGCCCTCTGTAATTATACACAGGTGAAGCTGCTTTATTAAAAAATTTAAAAGGTAATATTCCTTACACTCTACAAGTAATTTTATGTTTCATGCCAAAGTGAAAGTTTGGGTTGCTGCTCTAAATCCTTTTTCCATCCATCCATTTTCTAAACCCGTTTGTCCATGGGGGGGGGGGGNGGGGGGGGGGGGTGGAGCCTATCCCAGCAGTCATAGGGCGAGAGGCAGGGTACACCCTGGACAGATCACCAGTCTATTGCAGGGCTGACACAGACCAACACATTCATGCTCTCATTCACACCTACGGGCAATTTAGAGTTCCCAATTCACCTGACCTGCATGTCTTTGGAGGTGGGAGGAAGCCGGAGCACCTGGAGGGAACCCATGCAGACACAGGGAGACATGCAAACTCCACACAGTAAGGCCCTGCCCCGGCCGGGAATCGAACCCAGAACCTTCTTGCTGTGAGGCAACAGCACTAACCACTGCGCCACGGTGCCGCCTAAATCCTTTTTCTAAATGCAAATTAATGGGATCATTTCAGTGCTTTGCCAATGTAAGAAACAACTTACACTAACAAAGATTATTTGAATTTGATTCAGATCCACAGAGAGGCAGAGACTAGAAAGGAAACAGAGACAGAAAGAAAGAGGCATCGCAATATAATGGGGTGAGGCAGAGAAGCATAAATGATACAATAAAACATTTAGCAACAATGCAAGTAAAGGGGGTATTATACACTGACTGTGCATTTTTGGGCTGTCCCAGATGAAAGATGACCAATGTGAAAGAATTGTGGTGATATCTTTGATCCCGGCTCTAAAATGGTGGTCCTACATCGCACTGTGAGAGGTTCAAAGATAGCTGTTGTAACGGTCTTGAGACCAAAGATAGACTGCGACAAAATTCTGAGTGTCAGAAATTTAGGCAGCTGCTATAACCTGTCTTCTAACCAACGAATAGGAATGCAATGTGAAACGACGCGCTGGTCAAAGCTACATTGATAGTGCCATTATGAATCAAGATTGGGGGAATAAAAACAACAGCAAGTATCCAAACTGAAGAGACAGTGGCAAAAGGTGTGAAAAGGAATTTGTGGGACTGTAAGAAAGAAGAATGTCTCCTTGAGTTGTGGCAGCAAAAGAGTGTTTATAGGACATCTGCTCTAGCTGTTACCGTGACAATCAAAGATGGACGCAGCACAGAGAGAAATAGCGGAGGAATCGCATCTCCTGAGTGAATAATGAGCCGAGTCCACGCTCTTTTCCTCCTCCTCTTCTTTTGAGTTTTTCAATATACAGAAGACAAAGTTTGCTTCTTGTTTAGCTTCACTGTTTTCCGCAACAGCGGTGCAGATGGGTGAGGCATGCAGATACATATTTTTTTTCTAACTTGCATCGCAGCTACAGTACGATTTGTCAGGCATTATCAACATAGAGTCTACACACAAAAAAAATTAGCACTGTATCCAAGTTTATTCAATTCATGTCGCACAGTGTGGCTTGCAATGAATTTATAAGATTGTGTAATCTTAAAGTCTGTAGGAGCCTTAAGACATACATACGGATGTACAGTAATTAGTAGGATTTTGCAGTTTGCTGAATATACCTGACAATGTGTTATGTAACATAGTATGAGCAGAGTCCGCCAGGTGAGGAAATCACGTGGAGGTGGCTTACTTTGAGTGTAACGTTTATATGCCTGAATAAATCAATTTACAATTGCATAATCTAGGTCTGTTACTCAGAGTAACTGTACTCCAATTTACAGTGATTTCGATCAAGTTATGGTGTTTATGTGATGTTTAAAAAAAAAAAATTCAATTTATTGCCTTAATCTGAGTATAATCAAAGTTTTGAGATGCATGCAGTGTTTCCCACACATAGGCGAAACTTGGGCGGCCTGCCCAGATAAATGAAGACCCGCCCAGGTTTCACAGAACCACCAAGAATTTAAAAAAAAATACACATTTAATAATGTCGTCAAACTGCTGACCAAAACATCACTAAAATATGGAATAAATTTGTAATTTTACCGTCATTTCAAAGGTAAAAGTGTCCTAAAAAGATCCCATGATTATCCCATTATAATCCATTTTACAGCAAAATCCCCGTAGACCAGCCTCTATTTCCTTCTTTATGAGCGTCACGTAAATGCTCAAATAGTGGCGGANTTTTTTTTTTTTTACTTCAACTGTAGACAGAGAACCAGGCTTTTATTCCAGCCAGGCCATTATTTCTAATTTTAAATATATGTAACCTCCATGCTTCTCACCAAAGTTTACCTCTGCTGTTATAGCTAACTAGTTTCTTTAGTTTTCCTTTAAAACTCTGCTGAGGTTGAATGAAAATACACCGCTGTGTTACTGTGGTTGCCTAGCAACCAGTAGTATATAGTCTGGAGGCGGCCATTTTCAGCTAGATCTAAGTGTTTTTTGCTTTTTCTTTGCACTTTTAAAGCCAAATAGCCACGTTAAACTTTTGTTGGAATCTTCTATTGCAGTTATCCAACTTCTTTTTTTTTTTTTT
>VXCM01004469.1:0-27875 GCA_014773175.1 Lucifuga dentata | reverse complement strand
GAGAGAGAGAGAGAGAGAGAGAGAGAGAGAGAGAGAGAGAGAGAGAAGGACAGATCAGGAGAGTGAGGGTGCAGTCAAAGAGGAGGAAGCAGAGGGCAGAGACAGACATGAATTGTGTTGAAGCTTCTTGGAGGAATCCTGTATCTGCTGACTGCTGGGCCTTAATATGAACAGCACTAATCCAACAGCTCCAGTGCCAAATATGAATAATAGAGGCTCCACACAGACATGCCAGCACTCTGAATTATTAATCCCCAGCCACACACTTGCATTAGCGCACAGTCTGGGGCTCCCTCCACCGTGGAGTGCAGGAATACAAGCATATGTGCACACACCACCACACATACACAGGAAGTGAAATTGTGTATGTGTGCGCACACAAAGACATTTAGTGTCAGAAATATGCAATAACTGGCAGGAAGTGGCAATGTTCTCATTACTACTCAAGAATAGCATCAGTAAATCTGAACACAGGATCGGTTAAATTACGATTCTGCCAAATTTACACACAAATAAAGAGACTTTTTGTTACACTCTATATCTTTAAATGATATTTCATCTGTTGTTCAACACACTGAACGTCACACTGAAAATCTTTGCACAGGAAGCATAAAAAGTAGCACCAGTTAAGGAACTTACGCTTCATTATCATGTCATATCACTGTATCAGGTTCAATAATTAGGCACATAATTGTTGAATTGAGCATTTCAGGAACAATTCAAAATGTCATTATATTTATGATACTGGCTGTTGTTGAAAATGTCAAGATATTGAAATTAGTGTAATTAACAAAGGTCATATAATTTAGAAACACAGAAACACTAGTGCACAAAATGGAGCTGCACTAGTGCAACCCTAGGGATAATGTTAACTGGGTCAGTTTCTTTTCATAGACAAGGGGAAGAAATATCGCCTAATTACCTGTAAAGAGTGCTGCCTGACAGACACAATCCCTGCTCATTGCTTTGCTAGCATGTTTTACAGTGTGTGTGTGTGTGTGTGTGTGTGTGTGTGTGAGACCTGGGTTAGGTGAAGGTGAACAGCTGGGTGTGTGTCTCTGCATGCAAGTGAATAAGAGACCAAAACACTAAGGTGTTCATTATCACCTGCACCTCTTATACGCCTTAATTTTAGCCAACAATAACTCTCATCTCACGCACAGCCACATTTCACATGCAAATGCAATAATGTGCACACAAAGAACTCTTCTTCTTACCACTGGATCTGCATCTGCTGCAAGCAGGACATCACGAGAGAGAAGCAAAACAGAAAACAACTCTGCTACCCTCCTCACAATACCAGCCAACGCAGTCTGCCAGCCAGTTTCTAGTGTCATGCAATGCAAGAAAACAATTAACAAGACAACAGAGTGTATTCAAATAAATTAAATCAACATGAAGCGTAAAATCTGACAAAATCGCTGCAAATGGACTATAGCAGTGCATTCATGTAAACTAAAATGCCATACAGGCTGCAAAAATGCTGAGAACCTGCATTTGCTCAGCACATCCAGGAGTCTCTTTGCGTGACCAGAACAGGACTGTAGATAATAAGATGTCGGTAACAGTGCCGGTGAGAAAACCTGACAGCTCAACAGCGAGAGACACAAGAGGCTTCAGAGAGCAGAACCTTTGCTAATGCAGAGCCAATGTCTGCAGAGGCAGCAACTACAAATCCTGCTTGCAGAGAGGAGGGCTCAGGGATTTCTTCAATAAATGCACAAAATCTTTGCACACTGCATGCAGTGATGTCTGTCCACTCTCACAGCCCGGGGATAGGCATGTAATGTTAGAGAAAAGTTTGTATAAAGAGCCAGCAATATTCTAATATCAGGCTGGTGTGCTTTGCAGACAAATCCAGGGATAAAGTTCAAAGACTGGGGTAAGATAAGATAATTTGTAATATGCCATGAGGTTGCTCAACTTTTATCCCTTCTAGCTGTGAGATTATTGGGAATTCCAGAATTGCCACAATACCAACATAATGCCTTTACTACTGAAGACAACACATGTAACTAAATTTCAGTTGTGAAAAAAATACCACAACTCCAAAAATTAAAACCTAAACATAACAGCTGCACAAAATAAAAGTCTGTGTTCATGCCAAGCCAGCATCAGGCTTTATTGTAAGGAGGTAATATACTGCAAACTAAACTGAAACTGTCCTGTTTAAGTTGGAAGCAAAAGAAAACATGCAGGGTGCAAACCCATCACACAACACTGTTGACTAGTTGAAGACAACGGTGAAAACATGGGTGGAGAGCCTTGTGAAAGTGTGGCTGCCCAGCCAGCACAACCTACTGCAATTAAAGGACCATACCATCCATTTGCATGTTTGAGCCTAATATATTCAATTTTCATACATGTAATGTTACTGACAATCATTTCCCAAAGCATACTACTGGAACGGTGAGTTAAAAATGTTTTTCCTACCTTCCAGACTTCCATTGGTTTCAGTTCTTTCCAGTACACTATTAAAATCAACTTGTTGATACTTGAAACAATCTTGGGATAGGTAATCCATCATCGCGAACAAGACGTGTATTCAGGTTTTTTTTCAAAGTTATGTAATTTTAGCATTTAAATGTAAAAACAAGCGTGGAGTGAATGTATGTCTCCACCGGGAATATAGTCCCAAAACAAGACCTGTGTTTATGGAAAAATTTAAATGACTGTGACGTCATAAGGCTGGGTAACTATTAGCAGGTGAAATTCAATTTTTAAGGTGCGTGTATCACTTGAATATTTGATTTTGAATGATTAAGAGATTTTGCAAATGATCAGGAAAGCTGAAATACGTTTTTATCCTTTGGGAAATGATTGTCAGTAACCTTACATGTATAAAAATTGAATATATTATGTTCAAACATGCAAAATGGGTGGTATGGTCCTATGGTCCTTTAAAGCCAAATGTAGAGTTTTATTTTGGCCAGAAAGGCAGAGCTTTACCCGTAAAAATGTGTCAAACTGCATTTCACTGCCAGTCTTACAGCAGTACAGACTGCCACTGACCCCAAAAAAGGCTGAGCAGAGCCAGCAGGGTGTGCCACAGCTAGTCAGGGCTGAGCAGCTGGATGTGGGCTAAACTAAGACGTCTAACCTGCAATCCTCAGTTGACTCACACAACCCAAATAGAATAAATTTAGTCTCACTCTGGGACAGAGGCAGGCTCTTAAAATGCCAGAATCAGACTACTGAGTAAGGCTGACGTGAAAAATTAAAAGTTTTATAGTAACTCATGGCAGAGATTTATTCTACAACTGATCAGGACTGGAACTTTTCTTTACTATACATCATAGCTACAAACAGAGGCAAATCCTATGCCAATTACATGTACACACCAGAGTCTCAAGGCTAAGTCCATTCTAAGCTAACAGCAGGAAGCATTTCTGGAAACAAACACAACCCTAAACTATAAACCTAACATTTACCCAGACTATCTTCAGTTGACACAATGAGGTTAATACCAGTCAAAGAATATGTAGGGAGGGGTCCAGATATCCAAAATGACTGGTGCATTTTTATGTTCCCAAGAGACTCAAGAAGGAGCTTTGCGGAAACTTGAGACGGGTGGCTTTATTTTCCGTCAGTGCTGATCCCATTGGTCTACCAAGAGTCCCGGACATCAGCAAGAACAGCAGATGAACTGTCTGTCTGTCTGTCTCTCTCTCTCTCTGTGCACGTGCACATTATAAGTGGCCAAGTGTGAATGGGTGTGTGTCAAGCAAACATGCACGTAAGCTAGCAGAATGAGAGGCTGAGTATCAACGTGCGTGTGTTTGTGTGTGTGCAAATGAGTGCTTGACTGGAAACAAGCGACATGAGAGTCAGTGGGTCAGCATGGCCCGTATGGATGACAAACACAAACTGCCAGGAGCGTGGACAAGGTCAGGAAACACTGCTGTGGCCTGCAAACCCCTTCGAGAAATTGCACAGAACAGTGGACTATACACTATTCACAAATAAACTTAAAGGACCATACCACCCATTTTGCATGTTTGAACCTAATATATTCAATTTTCATACACGTAACGTTACTGACAATCATTTCCCAAAGCATACTACTGGAACAGTGAATTAAAAATGTTTTTCCTACCTTCCAGACTGCCATTGGTTTTTGCATTCTGGTACACTATTAAAATCAATTTGTTGATACTTCAAACGTTCTTGGGATAGGTAATCCATCATCGTGAATAAGACATGTATTTGGGTTTTTTCGAAGTTTTGTAATTTTAGTGTTTAGGCGCAATAAAAAATGTGGAGTGAATGTATGTCTCCACCAGAAATATAGTCCCAAAAGAAGACCTGTGTTTATCGAAAAATTTAAATGACCATGACTTCATAAGGCTGCATAACTATTAGTGGGCTAACTACAACCCAACTACCACTCATAGGTTGTTGCCGATGTGTATGTTGTTTTTTCTTTTGTTCCTTATACCGTGGAGAGGGGTCTGAAGGAAAACACATAAATGAAATGAAATGAAACTCACCTATTCAATTTTAGGAACTGTCATTTCAGTTCCTCAGTGATCTGATACCATTTCTAGCAACCAAGCATAAAATGTCACACACCACATCCAAAGGCACACAGTCTACAGAGGCACAATGTGACGATCTCAGGCACAAGTAGAAATGGACAGCAGCTGCCTAGTACGAGAAAATATATGTCCATGGGTATTCCTGCATAAAGAACTCTGAGACTCAGCCATTTTCTAGGCCACTATGCATATATACAGTGGGGTCCAAAAGTCTGAGACCACAGTGAAAATGCTTCTATTTTGCATTCTTTTTGAATTTAATACAAGATTTTTCATTCCAAATGATAATATCATCTTAACAATTAGAGTGAAAAGTTGGATCTCTGAAAATGTACATGAATTTCAGAATATCTTAGGATTTGGTATGCCCCCCTTTTGCTTTAAACTGAAAATCTGTGATGTTTTCCATGTAAATCTGGAAATAACGAGAAAGTCTGACATCACAAGAAGCTCTTTGGAACGTTGTCACATCATGCTGGATAACTTGGCTCATCAGGTTTTGCACAAACTTGTGGAGTCCATGCCAGCTGGAGTGATGCTGTCATTAAAGCAAAAGGGGGGCGTACCAAATACTAAGATATTCTGACATTCATACCAAATACTAAAACAGGGTAGGTAGAATGCAAAGTCGAAGCATTTTCACAGTGGTCTCACACTTCTGGACTCCACTGTATGCATAGTTAATGTAAAGTAAAAGCCTGGCCTAAGGGTAGGTGCAACAGGAAGATGTAGATCAATCCCACGATTGTTAACTGGGAAGTGAGGTGGTCAGAGTCATAGTTCCCAGATAGATAAAATATTCCTGTTCCTGGAACATCTATAAAGTGATAGAAAATAAGACCTAAAGAGTTATCCATCTGTCCACCTTTAAATCCGTTATTCTGTTTCTATTCATCCGACCATCTATTTAACCCTCTATAAATCCACAGTCTGTTCAGTTGGTCTATTAGACATAGGCTGAGATGTAGGTCACTGGCTTAATCTCAAATTTCGCAACACCAGGCAAAAGAAGTAGCTTCAATAACGATGTTAAGCCGAAGGGGTTTTTCTACCAACACAATCAAGTAAAAATTTCCTTTAAAAGAAAGTCCTGTATTACAGTAGAGTTTTCAGCAGTGTTAAAAGCAGAATCATCTACCTTTGATGTGCATCCGATTACTCAATTGCACAAGATGCCCTGAAGTGCACCAAAACAGCAGATAAATGAAGAAGCAGGAGAGACTCCCTGCTAAGACCGGATTCACTGTCGTCATCACCGTCATCATCACCAGTGACTCATCCTGTATACTTTCCAGGACAGTCACAATAATAGCAGCAGAGGTTCACAACTCTGCAACTGGAGAAAACCAGCAGTATAATATTAACTGTGCTACTTTTCGTTTTCTCACGCTGCATTCGCCTACAGACAAAGGATTGCAGCTTACCGGGACACCAAGGCTGATAAGGTGGATGATTCGATAGCAGAGGACAGCAGAGGGACATTCCCCACATAAATGTTTTGTGTTGACTTGGTTACTTGTCTGTCCTACTTCCTGCTTGGCTGGTAAATCTGCCTTTGGAGTTCAGAAATCAATATGAGATCATACATGTGTCTGAAGTGTTTTTGCGACTATAAATATGTGGCTGTCTTTGCTTTTTGTGCATGTGCCTTTAAATGGATGATTGGAGCAGAAAGAATTGAGAGAAGGAGGACATCTCGAATATTAACATTAATCTTAAAATAAGCACTAGGATTCCGGTGTACTTTTTTTTTTAGAGACATTAAGCCCAATTGTGTCAAATAAAGCAATGCATACTTTATTGCAGGGGTACTCAAATACAAATCTTAACCACAAAATTTTCAATAAGCCTCTCCCAATGGCCAATCCGACCCCGAGTCAAGCTAACTGCTGATGAAACTAGCTGCACTGTCAACTCTCAATGAGCCCAAAGCTGTGTCAACCCATTGTTGTCATGGAGATGATGGGACTCTGAATGTGACTGGACCAAACCAAAGCAGAGTAGACGTTTTCACACGGACAGTGGAGCAGTGGACATTCGGAGTGCTGCTTTGCAGAGGAGAAAGCGGAGAATTTTGCCTCCTTGTGTCGCAGCGATGTCCCGCAGATAATACAAATAATATGAAAAGTATAATTTGCTCAGAGTCTGGAGACAGTTGTGGTTCGGTCCGGATCTGGATGACTGCTTTATTGCATGGTTACTATTCAGCATATTTTAGTACTTGTTATGCTCTAAAACATCCAGATACCATGGCATGTACCTGCACAAGTCTGTCTCTTTTATGAGTGAATTTCTGCCCAAATATCCGTAAATTAATTGTCCTGGGTGCCCTGTCCATGCCAAAACAAGGACTAGCCTCATACCCTGCTAGGCCAAGGAGACAGATTATCTTTTAAAATGGCTCCACTTAAAAGGAAGAAATCACCTACTGTTTCCCTCGGCTGAAATTTTTCTTCTCATTAATTCAAATCTGCTGCCACACAGCACAAAAATCCCAACTGATGTTATCCAGCTGAGCCGTGATTTAAATAATTAACCACTGAGACCTAGTGCTTTGCTGCATGAGGAGGTTTTCATGGCTGTTTGATAAACACACTGGATCATAAAAGCCAAAGAGGGACCACAGGTCATATCTATGCTGGTCGGTTGGTAAGTTTGATCGATTTATATCTAGTAAGCTTGAAATTCTTCTCAATGCCTTTTTGAACTGGTCATGTCAGGTAAATAATTGTTTTATAGGTCTTAAAGGACCATACCACCCATTTTGCATGTTTGAGTCTAATATATTCAATTTTCATACATGTTACATTGCTGACAATCATTTTCCAAAGAATAAAACTGTATTTCAGCTTGCCTGATATTTTGCAAAATCTCTTAATCTTTCAAAAGCAAATATTCAAGCGATACGCCCACCTTAAAAATCAATGTTTCTCCTGCTAATATTACGCAGCCTTATGAAGTCATGGCTGTTTAAATTTTTCCATAAATGCAGATCTTCTTTTGGTACTATATTCTCTGGTGGAGACATACATTCACTCGGCATTTGTTTTTGTTTTTATTACGCTTAAATGCTAAAATTACGAAACTTTGAGAAAACCTGAATATACTTATTGTTCACAATGATGGATTACCTATCCCAAGAACGTTTCAAGTATCAACAAGTTGGTTTTAATATTGTACCAGAATGAACTGAAACCAATGGTGGTCTGGAAGGTAGGAAAAACATTTTTTAACTCACCGTTCCAGTAGTATGCTTTCGGAAATGATTGACAGTAAATTTACATGTATGAAAGTTGAATATATTAGAAATGTGTGTTTATCAAACATGCAAAATAGGCAGTATGGTCCTTTAAATCTTAATCTGCAGGTTAGTCATGTTTAGCTCCTCTTAAAATACAAGCAAGCATAGTACCACACAGCACAGACTTAACTCAAAGACATCTGAGTCTATTGTATGATATTTGAATTCATATTGCAGCATTTGTATTGACAATATCAGCACCATGGCCTTTGGAGACGTCATTGGTCAGTTTTCTCAATTTCCAAACCAGAAAAGTCCTGAGTTTTCTAAAAGGAGAAGAATAGCTTGAAGGGGTTTCACCTGGATTTTATGTCCCTATGGTTGCAAAAGTTGTGTGTCCTCATGCAACAAGACATGGTTCAAAGTAATTTACAACAAACAAGGTCCTCTTCCAGCAAGAACAAAATATGCTTCCACTAATTTAAAAAACAAAATTTTGAAGAAAAAAGGACAGAGTAAGTGTAGAGTAAGTTGAAAAAAGATAAAGTACAGTGTGTGTGTGCGTGTGTGTGTGTGTGCAATAATGTGCTTCAAATTGTAATTTTATCACCATGAATTTTGCATTATTGTTTTCTAGAATCCAGTTTCACTTGTTTTTTATATTCAGAATGAATCCTAAAACTCCCAGAGTTTTTGAAAATGAAAACCAAGTAGTACCAGCTCTACGATACGTGGGCAAAGTCTCAAACATTCATAAGCTACAACTGGGTCCAGCAGATTACAAAAACAATAAGATATGAATTGTTTCGATTGGAAAACTAAAATGTAATGTCTTTATCCCTGTGTGAAACAGTTCTCAGTAGGAATCTCTGCAGGCTGTGGACGTAGTGAAAGACGAGGCATGCGTCAGGCCTGCGGCTCATTGCTGACATTGTGCAGCCAGTAGCAGACGTGGCGGCAGGAGCCTCCAGGGCTTCAAGGAGCTGACCAGCCGCTGCCCAGATGGAGCGGCCTCACTGAGTTTGCACCCAAGATGGCAGCCACAATGCCACTATTCTGCTGGGCAGCATGATGACTAGGTGGGGGNGTCTGCCTCTATCTCAGCTCAGCAGGTGCTCCACAGAGAAAAAGACATTGAACGCGTCATTTTCTCTTTGAGATGTTTTGGTGCTTTAAGCTAATGTGGCACTGAAAGCTGGCATCCCTGCTCAATTGAAATTTTAAAACACAAGCGCGCAGGAAAGTTCTCATGAAATGCAATAATTGTAGCCGATTCCATGCACGATGCATCCAAACTCACCAGCGACATCAAGCTGTGCGATCACGGAGGCTAAATTTGAGCCTACACAATGTACTGAAAAGACAAACCCATGTTTTTTATATTTGCTGTGACAAAACAAGACATAAATGCTGCGTTCGAGCTACTTGGAAGCCGGATTTTTCCGACTTCCTACTTGGAACAATGTATTAGAATGGCATTTGAAGTCAGAGCTCCGACTGGGAAACTCGGAACAAAAGTATCTACCCTGACTTCATGAGTGTGACGTCACTCAACATGGCAGCGCCCGTGGAAACAAGCTTTGTGAATGGAAATGATCAGTTAACAGCTGAATAAAGTTTTTTTTTTTTTTTNTTTTTTTTTTTTTTTTGCGTGACATTTAAATAAAATTTAAAAATATATCACCAAGTTAACCATCTATAGTGTGTAATAACTGTTTGCCACTGTAAGTATAAATAATTTCAGAATATTACTTCTCTGCAGAAATGTTTAATACCCGCAGTGATTCATATCATTGTAACACAATTAAACCAAACATTCACTATCTTTACTTTAGTTAGCTTCTATTACTAAGTTTATTTAATCTTACAGTATTTATTGGCGTTCAGCCATGCTTTTTTGTTTATATTTNCTATTACTAAGTTTATTTAATCTTACAGTATTTATTGGCGTTCAGCCATGCTTTTTTGTTTATATTTTGTTGGAACCATTTGAGGTTGGAAGTCGGAACTTCTTGACCTTGGGAAAAATCTGACTTCCAAGGTAGCTCGAACACAGCAATACTAATGACAACAAAATGCTCAGCCAACTCAATAATCACAAATTAACTTATGGTTATATCATTATCCTGAAAAATAAGTATTTGGTCTTCATCATTATCAGAAATTGTTCAGAAAGAATAAATGCAAATCTTGTACCTAAACTTCAAAAAAACAATCTAAATCAGTAATCAGGTGACATAACTGTTGTAGGCTGTCCCAGGTTGTCCTCAGCAGTAATTGTGCTGGGTCCTCCTGTACGACGCTGCTATTGTATCTCTAGATGAGTTGGAAAGACAGGAAGCTCTGCAGGTGCAGTGCAGACCAGCTGCCAGTTTCACTTTCTGTCACTCTTCCGAAATAATTGGGCTGTGGCAATGCTGGCCACTTCGCATCGTGCACTACTTACAGTCTACGTACGTTAGAACGTGAAAATTACTTATCAGACACATAGAACACACAGTTTACTTTATCCTTATAACATACACTATGTGAATGATTATGCGTGGAAAAAAAAAAAAATTCAATGCACTAATAACATAGCGCACATGATGCTGAACAAATCTGCTACATGTGCTTACTGTGCATTGCATGTTGAGCACAATCTGTTGGTCCCTGTTGCCCATGTGTGTCAGCACACTGTTCAACTCTACTCTACAGTCCCCCATGACAAATCTCTCCTCTGTTGATACTTGGTGATTAAAGAGACGGTGGACATCGGAGAGACGAGGGTGGGGGNGGGTTAAAAAGAGAACTAAACCGCGGGCATTGTGTTGCGGTCAGCAGGGCCTTGGATGGGCTTCAAGTGGCAATGAGATGGTCAGTGTACAGACAGAGAACCATTACTTCCCTGTTGAGCACATAAGCCAGATTCAGAGCTTAACGTCAGACGGTAATACAGCCCAGCACCTTGAAGCTTTAGGATCGACCACAGAGTGATTTCTTTCTTTTTAACTCTTCACTGAAGAGGACTGAGCCAATACCCGGCTAGGCGTCCATCCTTGTCCTGTCACCTCTAGTCCTTGTCAAGCTGCACTGAGATTAGACTTGTCCAATCCAGCCATCAGTCAGGTAGTGAGACAAAGAGAGCCTCTGAGTGGGTAGATAGAAAAAGGTATTACTCAGCGTGGTTGAATGTTTCATCTGTGAGACTTCTGCCACCTCACCAGATATCTGACTTCACAGATTGAGAGGGACCTGCACCATCTCCATTCTTTTGATGTATTTATGTAGAAGACTGCTTTGCATCATGTTTAAATATATTCTGCTTCATGGCTTAGAAGTAAGAGTCAGAAGCCAAAAGATCTAAACTTTGTTCTAGAAGATATTTGCTTACATGTATGTCTGACAATTTTTGTCACACAGAAATCTAACTATAAAGGCAGAAATCTCTGTACTGTGGTACCAATATCTCTAGAACCCAGCACCATATGAAGTTGAAATTCGGCAGGTTTACTGCTCAGGACCCAAGGACGTGCAGTGTCATGTGTAAAGTTGTTTGGATGAGCGGTTCTCAAATTGAGCTGTACCGGTAAAAAGTAGTCCATGTGGCAGGATNAAAGTTGTTTGGATGAGCGGTTCTCAAATTGAGCTGTACCGGTAAAAAGTAGTCCATGTGGCAGGATACGCTCCGGGCATGGCAGCATATGCTCTGCTCCAGTGGCACGGTCTCAATCCAACCCCATCCAGCAAACAAAGCCAGCTCACGAACACGTGCAGAACAAAATTACGGCAGGCTGTGGCTCACACCATAAAGTCCGGCCCGTTTCAAACACGCACGTTTTGAACGCGCTGCACCAGTGACATAAATTCAGAAACCCTGTAGGCACTATGTTTAACACCCTGTCACACCAGCAGCAGGTCAGTCCAAACAGGCAGCACATGGAATCCAAACATGCAGTATGGCTCACCAAATTCCTCTGGGAATAATGAATAGCAAGCCCACATCAATCCTACAAAACCTTGTCTCATTAACAAATTTCTCCAGTTTAGACACCAAAACTATCCTGCTGCTTCATTACCTCTCTGCACTCATGATAATTGGCAAGACAATTAAAGAGTTAAGAGAGAGAGTTAAGAGACACTGAAATGACACATGGCCGTGTTATAAGGCAGATCAGCTGGACAGTTCTTCATACAAACAAACACCATGTGAAGTTACAATATACTAAAGACACTGCACTGTTTTTAGCAGTCATGCCACAGCATGCAGAAGTATGTCCATTTCAACATTTCTGCATCAGACAATTTACCTTCAAGCACTGAGTGTGGAAATGGCAAACTAAGGCCAAAGCTACAAGGACGTCTGGCTCATGAGACGTCAATTACACTCAGCTTTTAGCAGAGCTCTGCATGCCCCCAAACCACAAGAATCTTGCGTTAGGATGTACAGCATCTATCTAGCCTACTGAAGTGTCCTTGAGCAAGACACTGAATCTATGCCAGCTCCAGACTGCTGTTCTGAAGCTTAACGTGACCTCTGACCTCTATGTAGAAGAACGCAATATAAGATCTAATTTCCTTTGGGATAAGGAGGATACTGTGATCATAACGCTTTTATGAATCCTCCACTGCCATGATTTACCGGACAAATTCGATGCAGCACTGCTTCCTCTCCACATACAAACATGACAAGACTTAATCACGTTGTTTTAGCGAAATACACGCGTGAAACACATCAATATTTTTTCTGATGTAAGGGGCTGAACCTTGGCTGCAGCCCTGTCTTCCTGTACAGCGTGGAGGTGGCTAAAAAGCATGGGTCTAATATCGGACAGAGGCGTTCTGCCATCCTTTTCTCCCTTTCCCAACCAAATTTAAACAATAACCAAACAAGAGACCTGACTCTGGTATTTATACATGTTTAGAAATACATGTGGAGATTAGTTCTCCCCCTCTAAACATTCGCCTTCCCTTCCAGAATCATTAACCAATCGAAAATAGAACATCATCTTGACATCGCTGTCCTTTTCCTCATCTTACTATCTCCTAAAGCTTTGTTTGAATGTGCTTTGTTGTGGTTCAGTCCCGCACAACAAACACCGAAAGGAGAAGGAATTAAGACCGAAAAAAGGGTCAATACCACGACCGACATGAGGAGTTAGCTGGGCGTCCGGTTGTGGAATAGCCGATGGGGTGATTTGGGGCGCAGCTGCAAAAAAACACATCTGTCCTTTACAGCCAAAAACACCATTAGCAACAAAAGTGTCTTTTTAAAAGCGGTTCATCAATGTTTAAGTGTTTTCCTTAGTGTCACAAACGCAAGTGTATTGAGGGGTACATGGGAAGAGTGAAATCTGTTCATACATTTCGTCCGATAATGGATCTTATGACGTTACAAGGTATGTTAACTAGCAGCTAATGCTAACACTCAAACAGTCTTAGCACAGCGAAAAGCGTGTGGAATAAGCGAACACTTAGCTTATACTGTACGTAAAGCTAACCCCAAACAAATGACAGGATTAGCAGCGCAACCACGGCATTCTCTGAGCTATCCTGAAGCTTTCCGTGCTAAAAACGTTACGGCAGCAGAAGCAACACAACGAGACAAAACAGTGACTGCTGTGGATAACTCACCGTAAAAGATTCCGCTTTGCTGTCGACCAGATGTTTCTACAAATTAGCGATGAAGGCCCATGAGGATGACTCTTGAGACTGGGGGACATCCAGTTTTTTTTTTCTTTTTTTTTTTTTCCTTTTTTTTACAGCGTTGAGATTAGACAATTCCAAACGGGGCTCTGCTAAAACCGTGCTCGCTGTATATCTGAGTGTGTATGTATACGTGCGTGTATGTTTGAGTGTGAGAGTGTGTGTGTGTGTGTGTGTGTATGGCAAAGCTCTCCGAGGCCTGCTGCTGGAGGAAATGGTCTCCGCTCCGTCAACCGACCACGCATGCGCAGAGAAAGAGCACAGCCACGGGGCAAATGGTGTGCGAGCACAACCCAGTGGCCAACAGGTGTCAGCGTCAACTGATGGGAAACTTGTTACTCCGAGATGCCTTCACTGTCCTGTTTGCTTAAAGATTATTCTGTTGGAGCTTACTTCATTTTATTGTACTTTCTCCTCATTGTCTTTTAAATGTTGCTTTATTCAGTTGTTATCTTTTAAATGTTGTTTTAATGCATTTTGCCTTATGTAAAGCACACTGAATTGCCTTTGTGTTTGAATGATACTTACAGTGCTGGCCAGAAGTACTGCCCCCCCTGTATTTTTGTGTAAACTTCACCAAAATACCACTCCGAACATAACATTTAGTTCTTGGTGTTTTACAAGTATTTGATTATTAATTCAGAATATTCAGTTATTCTCTAGATTTAAATTTGGACTTCAGAGTAGATAATTCTACAATATAATATACATAGAAATATAAAATATATAAAATATTTCTTACAATAGAAATATTCTACAATATTTCTACAAGTCAGTGGAAACATAAAACCACTCTCGCTCTGACCCTACCTCAAAGAACATGTAGTAACTTCCTGTTTGACATCTACTAATAATATTGTTGTTCTTCTTCAAATCTTAACAATATGTCAAAAGTGTCTTCCTACTTGAAACTATTAAGAACTATTGGCTTTTTTTTCAGTTGTACTTACTCTAACACACTAAAAAAATACATTTTGTTGTGTTTGGAGTGGTATTTTAACCCAGAAAGAAAAGTTTACACAAAAATACAAGGGGAGTGCAATACTTTTGGCCAGCGCTTCCACATAAATAAATTTGCCTTGCCTTTCCTTACCTTGCTTATCTGACTGTTTGTCTATTGATCTATCCTACTTGCAGATTTTGATTAGCTTGCATTAGATTAACATTGTCATTGCACACAGTACAAGCACTATGTCAACAAAATACATTTCAAATCTAACCAGAGTAGAAATAGCAGCAAAAGTGTTACATAAAAACAAATTTAACTGATTCTACATGTAAATTTAAGTATGTATATTAGATACAAGGTTAAAACGTGTATGAATATAGATAGCAGATTGGTATTTACAGAATGGCTAATAAGTGAAATCAATGAGGAAGCTATGAATCAGTACAGCAAGATACGAGTAGATATAAAGAGATAGAGAGAAATGGAATGATACATACAGCCAGATGGCAAGAAGTTCTTATTTATAGAGATTATTAATAAGAGTGTGAATGTGTCCTAACTCGGNGGGGGCAGAGTCCAGCAGGATGATGCAGCAGGGAAGAGGCTGTCTCTGAGCCTGCTGGTGTGGGCACAGAGGCTTCAGTACCAATTCCTAGATGGGAGGAGGGTAAAAAGTGCATGACTGGGGGTCCAAGGCATCCCTGATAATTGACTGCGCCCTCTGGTGCTTTGGTGGATGCAGGGCTGTTCAATCAGTAACTTGTTGCCAGAGCAGTTGATATTCCATTTGGTGATGCAGTTTGTGAGGATGCTTTCAGTGGTACAACTGGAGAAATTTGACAGAATGTGCGGTGACAGGTGACATCTCCTTGCCTGGCACAAGCAATCCCAGATTCCCTGGAGAAATTTGGGACAAACATGAACCAGCACCTGCTGGGGTTTTTCCAGGTGTTTCTGTAGAAATGATGGTTCCAGAGCCAGATGATTGTACAAAGAAGACATGTCATGTAAAATGTTATGTTTGTTCGGCCCAACCTCCCAGGAGATGAAGACAGTCAGGATATAGTGACCAGCAATGATCACAATGTCATAAAATGATCAGTGATGAAGGTGATGATGTGTAAAACTGAGGGACAGACACTATAATAATTACAAGAATGCCTAAGGAGAGTGATAATCAGTATACTGTAATGGCTAATGTGTAATGCTTGATTTTAATATGATTATTGTGTTGCATAACGTGGTTGTTTTAAATCTACTTTGTAGAATGATGGTACTCTGATGTCTCATCAACTTTTGAGAAGTCTGATCAGTCTTCATCTTTACGAGCATGAACAAACCTCTCACAGTGGACACATTGACTTGCCATTGCAGCAGAGACTGTTATTGGGAAGCAGCAGTCCCCACTTTCAGACATCTTTTCTTGTCAGGTGATGAAAAAAGCCAGACTAATCTATGGTAACAAAGACCATCCACGAAATGCTCTTTGCACCCATGCATTACTGAACTGTTTATTTTTTTTATATATATAGTTTTTAATGTACTTTTTAACTGTTGATTAGTTTTAGTTTTAGTTTGTAATTGTTTTATATGATTGTTGCTGTTTGTTGCCCTGCTGCAGAATTCCCCCAGTAAAGGATGATAAAGGCTGAATGTTACCCTTAGGTGTCTCAGCATGCACAGTAGAGGGCCGTGCACCCATTATTAAAGTTATTAGTTACACTGTGTCTGACAAGCCAAACTTCCACCATGAGAAAAGTCTATCTCGCTGTTGGAATCAAAATTTAAAATTGTACAGAAACAGGAATAGAAGACAAATTCCACACATAATGTTGAATTGAAACAAAAAGACTAAAAGTAAAAAGAAGCAGTTCGATTTACAGCGGAAACCCCCAAAACCAAGTTTCAGCTATCAGGTGTAGCAGTTAGGGTATTTTGCCCTTGACGGCAGATGGAAAACCTGTTGAGACACCACTGAGTCAGATCAGATGGCGTGAAAGTAAACATGCTTGAAAGTTTCAACCCACTGAGATCAGTTAATTTGCTAAGAAAAGGAGATGATGTAATTTTCTCCTACAAATAATGATTGTACTGAATTGCAAAACGTATTTGACCAGATGTTATCTGACATCTTGAAGTAATTACATAATTTGTTACGCTGATTTCATTTGCATATAAAAGGACTGACCCTCCCAGTGTCTCGCATTCTGTTGGAAAAGCTGACGTCACACCCTCACGGTTGTTTTTTACCTACTCTGGCTCGTTTTTGGTTGAAGTTTGGCAGTGGAAGCCGGGAATGTGCTGAGGTCAGAGCCATTTTAATGACTCTCCCACCCTGGTAAACGTATCAGGAGACTCTATGAACACCCACACAGTCCTGAGGTCTCACCAGCCAAAATAACACAAAATAACATCTGTGTGGGGTTACCATGGGCGTGTAGGGATTTTACAGAGTTTTAAAATGTTTTTCTCTTTTTTTAAAATGCCAGATGCTTAATACATAATATATACCTTTGAAAAAATAATTTAACATGACATTTCCTACAGCTTTAACAGATTTACCAAAAGGTGCCTTGCCCAGCTGCATCAATAATTACCAAAAAAGTTGGCAGTAAATTAACAAAACAATAAATAAAGTGTACTTTCTACCTAAGTTCTATTTTTTTTACACTTAAAGTGCAACTCCTCCCATTCTCCTAAATGCATCAAATGAAACAAGAGAGTGAGGTGTACAGCTTCTTTAAAGAACAGAGTAGACCTGCTAACCTAATACTGCAATACTGTGCTCCATCTTTTCCTGTATTCCACACATACAATTAAAGCATGACCTCTCCTCAATCAGCCTTGCAGATTTTCTCTGAATGCTCATGTTGTTAATCATGCGAATGATAAATTTCTGGGTGTATTTATAAGCAGCAGTACTAAGAGGATCTCATATATTATGAGATCCTCTTATAATTATTATTATTAAGATATTATCTTACTTAAGAAATGTATGACAATGGTATGTATGAGTCTAAATGGTTTCTTAAAGTTAAGAGTATTCTTGATGAATGTGGGCTATCTTATTTATGGTATGATATTGGAAATTTTAATCCTGAATATATAAAGTTTATGATTGATCTCAGACTAAAACATATGGATTTACAGCGATGGCATGATGAATTATATAGTACCTTTGTGTGATACTTATAGATTATTTAAAGTTGATTTTGGCTTTGAGAGTTGTCTTACTGTGTTGAGCCCAGTTAAAAGGATTTATGTCTAAATATCGGTGTGGGAGTCATAATTTACCTGTTTCGGAGTGTAGATATGTAAAAACTATACTCACACCATGTACCTTTTGTTTGACTGGTGACCAAGGAAATGAGTTTCACTATGAGCTTATTTGTTCCTTTTTTTGAGGATAGAAACAAACTGATTAGAAGTTATTTTATAGTTAACCCCACTATTTATAAATTTACAGAGTTGATGGACACAAGAAATGTCAAAGTTTTGTTTAATTTGGTTAAGTTTATTAAAAAGATATTGTGCACTTTTTGATTGTTCAGAGTTTCGGTTTCTATGTTTTGTTTGCTGGTTGTCTGTGTATTTTTCATTCCTTATGAGAGGTCAATAGGAAAATAAAAAGAATAATAAGTCATGATTTTGAAAGATTCATTTAAGTTTCACCAAAATGGAGAACAAAAATAATAAGAACAACTTGCTTGTCTCAGGCTGCATAGTATCTTAAAGTAACAGGCATGTTATTCCTCATCAAGAAAAATGTTATTCCTCATTTTAATTTTTTAAGCATGTTCAGACCTTTTATTCAGAACTGGGTAGAACTACCAATAAATTCCAGCTTTACTTCCTCTGGAACATGCCTGTACCGGATTTGCAAACCTGAATTTGGGCAGCTCTTCAATTCTTCTTTGCAGATCGTCTCAAATTTTCAAAAATAAAAATGTCCAATACTCAGCAGACTTTGTGAAGAGCTGTTAGTCGAGTAAACCTCCAGTTCACCATAAATTCCTTGATGATGAGCTCTTTCCAATTCACAGCATGCTCTCCCTATTTCTGAACGGCCACAAGCTAATGGCTCACCAAGTTTTCTAAAATACTGTATGTCAAGATATTAGTTTGACTAACCTAAACAAAGATAACTCCAATTGTTGTTTTTTGTTTTTCATACCTCTTGATGAGCTGAATGATATGTGATGTCATCAAAAATATCTTAAAAGGTATGCTGTCTGGTAAAAATATATTTGGAGATCCAAACATCCACCTGCCCACGGACTGCAGATGAAAATTAGCCTTTTTTTTTTTTTGACTAAATCCGATACATAGTTATGCGTGATGTTAATTAATATAGATGGTAAAAAATAAATAAATAAATGAAATGAAAAGATATCTCAAATGGAATATCTTCAATATTGTTCTTACGTGGCATACTGTACCTGCAGATATCATCACACTGTTATCATCACTAAAATGCATTTGCAGATACCATAAATGGATAGTTATTGTTATATCCATTATATATGGATAGTTAAAGGGGGGTTTCATTGATACACACCAAATTCAGTTTATTGGTTATGGGGAGCACTACCTAGCGCGTGAAACGACCATGTGAAACCCCTTTTGTGAAATTAGAGGGAGATGTGCAAAGTCACGGTGACCTCTATGATGTCACAAGAGTTACTTCCTGTTGGTGCTGGCTACAAGTCTGAAAACAAAAACCATTCCAGGAAGGCAGGGAGTTGAATTTGCTATGTGGGTTTGTTGGCTTTTATTTTTGCAATCTTCAGCATCGACACAAAGTAACCCTTGTGATGTCATAAACTTCATCTTCTCTGACTTTGCACATCCCCCTCTACAGTCATAAAGCCTTCATACATTTGTTTTCACATGCTGAATAATGGTCCCTCATCTGTAAAATTGGTGGAGTCCCCCTTTATGTAAGAATAGCATAGCTATCTGCTGATAGGCTGATACAGTCATAGTAGGTCTTGTACATACTGTATTTCTACCTAATTTCCCAGTGTTGCATTACAGCTGTCTGATCCAGATCATGATAAAGCCAAAGTAGGCTAGATGTTTTCAAATGTCTCATTTTCAAATATTGTGGGTTGCATGTGAGAAAAATGTCTTTCTTAAGTGATCACAAATGTATTTACAGAACTAGTGCAGTGCCCTTTGAAAACGTGCCTGTTCGGACCGGGCCGAGTTTATGGTGTACGCTGCAACCTGCCATAAGTGGTCATGGAGTGGAGCATATACTGCCACGCCTGGAGTGTATCCTGCCATATGGACTACTTTTTACTGGCACAGCTCAATTCAAGAACCGCTCATCCAAACAACTTCACATGTGATGCTGCACATCCTTAGGTCCTGAGCAAGAAACCTGCTGAACATCAACTTCATATAATACGGGGTTCTAGAGATGCTGGTGCCACAGACAGACAGAGAAACTGTCTTTGTAGATAGATTAACTTAAACTAAGCAAATTTTTAGCATATTTTTTTCTTTCATAATTTTCTTGGCATGGAGAAACAGTGGACTTATTCGCCCCACCTCCGGCATCATTGGCACCCCCCCCCCACNCCCCCCCCCCACAGACACCTTAAGGTCCCGGTAAAAGTTAGGATCCCAATTCAATTCCCTGGCCCCCATACATTTTACATTTGGAGAATATGGCCTTCATAACAAAATAGCTGGAGCCCTGCTGTAGGGTCGGGTTGAGACCCTGGCACTACTGCACCCAGAGCATATCTAGCTGTCGCACTTGGAGCGTATCCTGCGGTGGGGACTACTTTTTACTGGCACAGCTCAATTCAAGATCCGCTCATCGAAACAACTTCACACGCAACACTGAACTTGCTTGGGTCCTGAGTATTATACCTGCCGAATTTCAGCTTCATTCAGTGCCGGGTTCTAGACATGTTGGTGCCACAGACAGGCAGACGGTGAAACTGTCTTTAGGTATGTTACAGAATGTTTAAAAAACCCTGACTTCAGGAGAGATTGTATTTGTTATTATAGACAAAATCTGCAAATCAGGCTTGAGCTCAGAGTAGAAATTAGTTATTCAAGTAAGAACCTGAAAAAAGGACATCAATGCTGACATCAGACTTTGGTGATATTAAGGTTTTTGGTTTGAAGGATTGTACACTTGTACAATCAAATGGAATCACAACAATAACCCTGAATAGATCCCATCTCTGTTAAGCTTACAAAGGTGTTTTTAATGTTTTTTTCACAAAGAACAAAGAATATTAGAAACATCTCAATATAAAGTAGTTGAATACAGCATCACCAAAAACCATAACCTTAAAAAAATATCATAGAGTTGAATACCAACAAAAACGGACCATGTAATTTTCACAGAGTAACAACATATTGATGTATTGGCTTGCACTAGATTAGGAGTTGCTACAAGCTGCAGCCTCTGGGTACAGACTTGTGCTTTGATAAGTTTTGGTCCATGGAATGTGTGTCTTGAAATGCTGCAGGATGTCCAGAGGAAATACAGAAAAATGGAACCTCATGTGTGCTTGCTACCATTTTTCATTTTCAATAGCAGTAGTTATCAATTCAAAAGAAACACTGCAGAAAGTGTGCAATCAGATGTCAAATAAATGTAAACAAAACCCTTTTCCCATTTTTCCTTTCATACGTTATTCCTGAGATGTAACTGAAAAATAAATACAAATATTTAGTGTAACATCACCTTTTCAGTGTCACATCCTACAACCACTACTAGCCCAAAGACACCATAGTGTTCATAAACCACATTAAACTGAAACAAACTGGGCATGGAAATTAACAGATTTGCGTTGGCACTGAGCTTTAGGCTGAGCTGCGTTCAGGGTCACTGGGTCAGGACCAGACTCCACATGCAATCTAAAAGAGGAAACAGGAGCTTTGTCTCTGGTCGTCTGACTGCTCACAGGGTCAGACGTCACAGACAGACTCACAGTGGTCAGCGTTTTGTAAACATATTCGGTCGTCGCAGAGCCCTTATCAAAACACCCTGAAGAACAGGAAGTCTTTCCCTCTCAAAAACAAGAGGTGCCGCACGCAACGTGCAGAAACCTGGAGAGTTTCCAGCGGTAAAGAGGAAAAACCTACAGCGAACGCACAATTCAGACTCAGACAATAACCCAAAACCTGTCAAGTACTTGTGTACGCTTTATAACTGAACATTGTTTTGGCCATATGGTTACTTTAAGTTATTGCCACTTACACGCTGGCGCCATACCATCCCTCCTATTGTCCAAGTGTCCTTAAGTGCAGTTTGAAAGATTTGTAGCTGAGGAGAGAGAGGCTGCTCTGCTATGCTGGGTGCAGAGGGATGACAAATTTGCATCCAAAGGGGGAATGGTAGCTGATTCCCACTTCTTGGAAAACCAGCTTAGGGATGCCTATGTCACACAGGTAGACCCTGCTGTCCCTGTCTGCTGACGGCAGTGGCAGGCCCAAAGAGAGGATCCACTTCGCCTCGATAGTCTGACGCTGATCACTTACTGGAGGATCGATGCTGAGGATGGGGGCCCGGTTCTGGTTGGCCCAGTCGGCAACTGGCTGGTACCAGGCCTGCTCGCTTAGCAGCTGGTTCTCATGACAGTCCAGGCAGTTGATGACCAAGTCGACAGGGCTCGCAGGCAAGTCTGGACACAGGAAAAGGAGAAGAAAAGCTCGTTTGCTGGACACAGTGCTCCATGTTTCACAAAACTACAAAGTGATCTCGTTTTGGTGCATGTGATTCTGGTGAAAACTCAGCCCAAGACACACAGGTGATGCTCTATTCTGCCCATCAAGCTGTAACTGGTGGAGTTTTAAAAATAAGGAAAACTAGTGCATCGCTACTAAATAGTACACAGCAGGACTAAAGATACTAATTAACTTGTTCCAAATGAAACATATAATACACACTGATTACAGACTGGTGCGTACACATAAAAAACTATCTACATCTAGAATGTCTGGAGTCATAAACAAGCATCAAAACTGCTCATCAAAACAGACGTTGAAAGCTGCACATCCCACCAAAAGACCACAAACCACAGTGCCTCAGGCTATCAGGTTAGATAACTTATCCCCATGTTTCCAGACGAGTCAGGACTAAAACGGTTGTTCTCCACTAGAGGGCAGTATTGTCTTTGTGGGTCGTCTGTTTCAACAGTTTGCACAGATACTCGGGCTCTGCATTTATGATCACCACATTGGATAAAGATCAGCCTTTAATCCTTTATGTCAGTGTCATTACAATGACGATGGAGGCTTTTATCTGAGGCTCTAATCCAGAGTGACATACAATGAGTCCAACAGGAGAGTCATCTTCATGCCAGATCAGTAATGTTGTAAGTAGCCAATAGTAACAACTGCAAGGGTAAAAGCCACATTCTGAAGATCAGCAGGGTAAAACAATGCTGTGTCTCTGGTGCCTCAAACCCTGAAAATGAATGAGGCTTCATTTTCAAACATACTGTATACTTACCGTGTACCACAACTAAACAAAAAACTAATAAAATAACCACATTTTTGAGGACCAAATTCTAAAATGTTCCACAAAAAATGGTTCATGTAGGTATGTGTGTAGAATTAAAACACTTTTTGTACATATAGGAGTAAAACAGCTAACTTTTACCAAACATCACTAGCAGACCTCCTCTAGTGAAATTAAAGGACCATACTGTCCATTTTGCATATTTGAACCTAATATATCATAAATTCTCCATTAAAAGCCGGTATTCAAATAATGGCTGGTTCCCAATAATAGCCAGGAGGTACGTCAGCAGGATGAAATAGTGGCCGGTCCCCAATAAAGGCCGGGTTGGTTTATGTCTGTTACTGGTAAGGACGAATAATATTAGTGTATTCTGCTGCTGCTGCTAATGCTAACGACAGAGCCTGGGAGGCTCACGGAGGAAGGGGGGAAAATGACTTACTAAATCGTCTGAATGACTTTTTTTTCTCTCTTTCTCCTTGAGCCAGCCTGGGCTCTGTAACCAGATTACAGTATGTACGTTTTAAGTACCAAACCGCTTTAAAAACCTCTAGCCATTGTCCTTTCAGCCAGAAGGAACGACNTACGTTTTAAGTACCAAACCGCTTTAAAAACCTCTAGCCATTGTCCTTTCAGCCAGAAGGAACGACCAGACTCAGCGTGAAACAAAGCCGTTAACATGGAGCTCCTCCCCGGCGAGGAGCGAGTGGACGCTCCGCTGTAACACATCAACCCGGAAATGTGGATAAAATGGATGAAAACGAACCTTTCTAAAAGCTGATAGAGGAATGATCACACTGTGAAATGTTTCTCCATAGCGGCAGTGTTTTTTTTTAAATTTTATTTTATTTTCTTAAATGTAGTTATAGTACCGCGTCTATCAGCGGTAGGACACACGCTGCAAGCCGGCTACGAGGCTCTCATTTCGGTTTGAATCTCGCCATGCCTACCGTAATAACTGTTGCAGGGAGCGCTGACTTAACGGATTTTACCGCGGTCATCATGTCCTGGATTTTTAATGGAAAACTGAAGGACACAAACTATGACACAGCAAAGGGAAAGTTTGGCGAGNGATTTTTAATGGAAAACTGAAGGACACAAACTATGACACAGCAAAGGGAAAGTTTGGCGAGAAGCACATAGTTACACATATAATTAGAAATAAAGGCCTGTCTCCAATAAAAGCCTGTATCTTATAAAGGCCGGGCTGAGGTAAATAAAGGCCCCGGCCACTATTGGAGTATTTACAGTATTCAATTTTCATACACGTAAGGTTACTGACAATCAGTTTTATCCTAAAGGATAAAACTGTATTTCAGCTTTCCTGATAGTTTGCAAAATCTCTTAATCTTTCAAAATCAAATATTCAAGCGATACACCCACCTTAAAAATCAATGCTTCACCTGCTATGCAGCCTTATAAAGTCATGGTCGTTTAAATTTTCGATAAACACAGGTCTTCTTTTGGGACTATATTCCCCAGTGGAGACATACATTTACTTTGTGCTTTATATTGTGCTTAAACGCTCAAATTATGTAACTTCTAAAAAAACGTGAATACACCTCTTGTTAGTGATGATGGATTACCTATCCCAAGAGCGTTTCAAGTATCAGCAAGTTGATTTTAATAGTGTACCAGAATGAACTGAAACCAGTGGAAGTCTGGAAGGTAGGAAAAACATTTTTAACTCACCGTTCCAGTAGTATGCTTTGGGAAATGGTTGTCAGTAATGTAACATGCATGAAAATTGAATATACAGTATTATGCTCAAACATGCAAAATGGATGGTATGGTTCTTTAACCCTGTGTGGACCAGGATTTAAAACATCGTCTCTGTTAGCGTGCCATACCTTTCATGCTGGCCACTTGCTTTCCGCTGGTCCTGCTATAAAGGTTGAGCTCGTTGGTGACAGACCCCTGCATCTTGACAAAGTTGGGCATGAACAGAATGACCTCCACGTCGTGGTTTGCCAAGTGTCGGCCACAGCTGATGCCCTGGGCCCCCTGGACGTGAGGTCCACACAGAAGAACCACAGTGGGCCTCTGATGGATGTTCTTTGGGGTGAGCCTGGGGACATTTGAGCGAAGCAAAGATCAATAATCATGACAGACGACCAGTGTGGTATTCATCAGTTTTACAGTAAATATTTAGCCAAAGTGCTTCATATCCATCGTGGTTGATATCCAACCCAAACTCAAGGACAATACAAGACATGGCAGACTATAAACACAAAGATTTTAGCAGGAATCTCTCCACCCTACCAGGATACAGGCATGCACCGCTCTGGAACCTGCATGCAATGCCAAGTTATACTGTAATTCAATCAATTTGCAATTTATGGAACCACAACTACCAATGTAAAAAAAAAGTTGTTTTTTTTTTTTTTTTAANTTTTTTTTTTTTTTTTTTAAATGCACAAATTGGAATGTTTCATTAAAAAAACAAAAACAAACAAAAAACAAAACAAAACTCTGTATTAGTTTGGATACCAACTACCTGTGAAAAAGCATTTCAAAATAAAATATTTTGGGGAAAATGTCTGTTCTGTCTCCACTACATGTGGAATTATCATTTAATACTTTCTTTTGTTACCCTGAAATGAAATGATTTATCTGAGACATAAAAATAATGGGTTTCCAATAATCAGGTTTCAACAAAGTGTCACAAACCATCTTAAAAATGTGGAGTTTTTTTTTTAGTAATGCATATTAGAGACTAAACAGAGATCTAAATTTGCAGTTAGCCAGATAGTCACCTTTTTTCAACTAGACTAGTGATTCTCGAGGACTAAAACAGAGAACCAATGAATGGACTCGTGTGATAACCAGAGAGCAGTTAGTCATCTTACTTAATCTCCTGTAATTTAGTCTAAAGTACCTTCTCCATTGTGTGGAAAACATTTTAGTCAAATCACATGCTTCATTAAGTGCTGCATAAAAGCTACGAGCCATCAGAAAGCTGTTCATTGTGATTTTACATTCACTATTTTCTTCACAATCAGTTAGTTGTGATTACTACACAACACAAAGAAATTGAGCTGAATTGATTTGGGGGCGGCAGCACGGTGGCTTGGCGGTTAGCACTGTTGCCTCATAGCAAGAAGATTCCTGGTTCAAATCTGACTGGGTCCTTTCTGTGTGGAGTTTGCATGTTCTCCTGTCTGCATGTGTTTCCTCTCACCTCCAAAGACATGCAGGTTAGGTGAATCGGAAACTCTAAATTAAATGTGTGTATGTCGGCTCTGTGATAGGCTCTGGGGTGTATCCTGCCTTTTGCCCAGTGACTGCTGGGATAGGCTCCAGCCCCCCAGCAACCCTATTAGCATAAGCAGGTATGGAAGATGGCTGGATGATTTGGGGACTTGATTTAAGGCACGTACGCAGCCTGATGTGGACAACAAGCTGCTGACTGTCTCTCAGTGAAAGAGTGCAGTATCTAATATCTGTGATCCTTAAACTTGATCTGAGCTTGATCTGAGCTTTTCCAGTGAAAATTTGAGACTCACAAGTATTACAGTGCTAAATGATAAAAGGATCTGTGAAGACAATAAACCTGTTTGTTATATGAGCCCTTGCACTGCAATTCTTTGATCCTACAAAACTACACCGCTCATAAAGGTGCAGGTACACAAAACCAAATCAGGCCACCTGTCTCAGTCTGTCAGGACATTCTTGACTGGCTCACTGTAATGCTTTAAAAACAAAATAAACCTTGAGGGGGTCAAGTTCAGGACCATTTAACACATGTAGAATGCGGTAGTAAAGTTATAAAAATACAGCATGACAAACCTGAACAGAAAAGCTCTAACAATTATAAAACTCCTCAGAAACAGTTCATAAAAAGATGGCTATGTGATTCAAAACAACAGACAATACTGCCAGTTACTGTCAGTATGAGGACAGCAGTATTTTTATTGTAGCATATCTAGTGGTGCATTGTTATTTATGAAGGGAACGATGAACACCAGGAAGGCCTCTGATGGGTTGATTATTTTAGGGTGCCTTTTTTAACATCTGGCCAGGGACTGCAGATGAAAATTAGCCTCTTAGGCTAACTCTGGCTCATTTACAGTTTGTTTTACTGTTGATTAATGAACATTGTCCCAGATAAATAAACTAATAAATTAAAAAAAAAAAAAAATGAAATGAGATTAAATATGATCTGGACACAGTTAAAATCAACAAAAAATATATGTGGATTGGAACAATAAACTTTGTGTATACTGCCCTCCAAACACAAACAGCAGTTAAACACTTCTAAGATGATTTTTGTAAAATATTTAAGCATATATCTTCAATACTTGATTGATGGGTCATTTTAATTAATTTTTATGCACAAAATTACTTATTAAAGGCTTTGTAGAACAATAGAGGCAGCAAGTTGGCTTCTAAGAAACCAGAGACTCTTAATAACTACAGAAAGGAAGAATACAGGACTATATCGGAAAAAAGTCTGGTGAGGAACCAAGTATTCCTTGCCCAAAAAAATAAAACATAGTGCTCTTATAAATATAAAAATCTGTTTTTGTTTTTTTTTTTAAACTATTGTTAGTCCTCTATAGTCTTTGCTATGTCTTATTTTGCTTATTGAGCTGATTGTGAACAAACAATGGCTGTGGTCTATAATCCGTAAGTACCTGGATTACCTTTGTGTATTTTCTATGCATGTGAATATAGTGACCACAAAACCTCATCACACTATTGTATCACATCATATCACTCATATTTAGGGCTCATTATTGTAGCTTCTGTGATATAAATTGGAATTTATCAGTATTTGTTTTCAATATTAACAAACATCCAAACATCAGACAAAAAAAAAAAAAAAAAAANAAAAAAAAAAAAAAAAAAAATACACACACACATATATATACACACATATATATATGTATATATGTATATATATACACATACACATATATATATGTGTATATATATATATATATATATATATATATATATATATATATA